>FXAL01014963.1:0-10343 GCA_900177555.1 Renilla reniformis
ATATCTATAATCATAGTTTTACTTATGACACAGGGCTACATATGCAAGTATCATATAGCAGTTTGGGTCATAAATTGGTTTGATAAATCATAGCAGTTTGTGTTGTGATTAGTTAAATAAGTACATCGTTGAAAAGATGTTTGAATTCAATTGAGCGAAGAATTTCTGCATTTTATGTATTACAAAGCGCTTTTCGCGTTCGCTTCGTGATGAGAAAGGGAAATATATTACAAGTGAAAGATGGTGTTGTGATGATGAACTTGTTTGTTAAGATAAGGTTTATGTTTATTAACGAGAAGAGTGGTGTGTAACGATGTGTCTCTTCCACACGGTACCATTGACGTCAACCTTGTACGATAAAGGTCCGGTTTGTAAATGAATGTGTCCATTTGCCCACTTTTCTGAGTTGGCACGGTAATCGCGCACATTTACTGTATCTCCTTCTGAGAATTCGCGCATAACATTTCCACAATGTTTAGCCTGGGAACGGTATTGTTTGCTCACAACAGTTGACGTTAGGTCTGGTTTCATGATGTCTAAACGTGTTCGAATGTTGAGACCGTACTTAAGAATGGATGGAGTTTCATTCGTTGTTCCCTGTGGAGTGATTCGGTATTTGCACAGAAACGAATTTAGTTTCTTGTTGATACAAGCAGAATCCCTTGATGCGGATTTGGTTGCCTTCTTGAATGATTGAACAAATCTTTCTGCTTGGCCATTGGTTCGAGGGTGAAATGGAGAAGAAGTAAGTAATGTGCCGAATAGCGTTAGCTTCCACAAAGTTACGGAATTCATGTGAACGAAACTGCGGTCCGTTGTCGGATACTATTTCTGCTGGAATGCCTTGCCTAGCAAATAGACTCCGAGGAGTGTTGATTGTTGCTGTACCTGTAGTACTTCTCATTTCAAAAACCTCTGGCCATTTCGAGTATACATCGACTACGATGAGAAACATTGCGTGGTGAAATGGTCCTGCGAAGTCTATATGCAGACGATGCCATGCCTTCAGTGGAAAATTCCATGGGTGAACAGGTGCCGCGGATTGTGCGTTCTGTACTCGTCTACATCCGTTGCAAGGCCACCATACGTAGGATCTAGCCACCGCTTTCATCTTGACGATGGCTATGTGTCCAGAATGGAGCTCAGTCATCACTTTTTCACGCGGAATGTCTGGAATGATAACACGATTTCCCCAAGTGACACATCCTTGGAAAACATTGAGTTCATCTTTACAATTGTAGTAAGGTTTCAGCTTGTCATCGCAATCCTGCGGAAAGTGTCCTCGAGTTACACAGTCAAAGATTTGACTCAGAACTGGGTTACGTTGAGTTTCTCGACGAATTTTTACGCAAGTCACAGGTAAGTCATCAAATTGTCTGCCGTGGAGCAAGTCCATAGGATCTTTGATAAACACTAGCTAGTGGTACGCGTGACAGTGCGTCGGCATTGCCATGTGCCTTGGTTCCTCGAAATTCTACATCGTATTGATATCCTGATAAGAATACGGCATAGCGTTGCAGTCTAGCAGCTGCCATTACCGGTAGCGATTTCTTGGGATTGAAGATACTAAGAAGCGGTTTGTGGTCCGTCACAAGTGTGAATTTATGACCGTACAGGTAAATATAATACCCAAATAGAGAGCCAGGGCCTCTGTTGATTTGCGAATACGCTTTCTCTGTCTGATTCAGCGTTCTCGATGCGAATGCAATTGGTCTCTTTATTCCATCAGGGAAAACATGGGATAGCACAGCACCTATCCCATATGATGAAGCGTCAGTAGCTAACTTCATGGGAAGTTTGGGGTCGTAATGACACAGAACTTTCTCAGAACAAATCAAGTCCTTAATATCTTGAAAAGATTTCTCTCTCTCTGAATTCCAACTCCACTTGGTTTCTTTTTCCAGAAGTTCATGTAAAGGTGCTTCTACGCTATATAGATTGTCAATGAATCGATGGTAGTAGTTGACTAGACCTAAAAATGACCTAAGCTGCGAAATGTTCTCTGGGCGTGTAGCTTCTTTAATAGCTTTGATTTTCTCGGGTGATTTATGCAATCCTGTAGCAACAATTTCATGTACAACATAGCTCACTATATCCAGAAAAAATTCACATTTCTGGATATTTATACGTAGTCCATACGATAGAAGACGATCCATTACAAGTTTCAAATTTTGCAGATGCTCGTCATCATTGCGTCCAGTAACGATGATGTCATCAATTATCACTTGAGTTGATGGAATGTTCTGTAACACTTGCTCTATCGCTCGTTGCCATAAAGCTGGGGCTGATGCAATACCACAAGGAAGCCTCTTGTATTTGAAAAGTCCTTCGTGTGTTATTCACCAGTAGGTCTTGTGTCTCATCGGCCAGTTACATATGGTGATAAGCTTGTGTCAAATCCAGTTTTGAGAACTTCACCCCACCAGCAAGGTTTTCAAAAATGTCCTCTATCTTGGGAAGGGGCTACTTGTCAACACACATGACTGGATTAACTGTTACTTTATAGTCACCACACAATCTCACATTACCATTCTTTTTCATGGCAGGAACGACTGGTGTAGCCCAGCTGCTATGAGCAACAGGTTCGATGATTCCATCTGCCTGTAACTTGTCCAGTTCTTGCTCAACCCTGGTTCTCAGTGAGTAGGGCACAGTCCTTGCTTTGAGAAACACAGGTTTGGCATCAGGATTCACTGTAACTGACCCTTTAATGTGTTTGAGTGTTCCTACTCCGGGTGAAAACAACTCCTTGTGTGTCTTGAGAAGGTCATTCAGTGGCGTTGAGTTATGAGTCGTTGAGCGTAAAGTTTTGACGTCTTGGCAGTTGAGTCGTAGCTTTCCAAGCCAGTCTCTTCCGAATAAAGCTGGACCATCGGGCGGAACAGCAAGCAAGGCAAGGTTGGCTGATTGTGCATTGAGGTTAACATTAATGGTTGAATTGTGTTCCCAGAATATGCGCGTAATATATCACTTGATTTTTCCAGTGGAATTATTTTAAAGTTTGAACAGTAGTCACTCTTCAAATCACAGAAACTGCGGTCCCTGTGTTTGATTCCATCTGCATGACTTTGCCTTCAATCACTGGGTTAACAGTTATTGGTGGTTCATGTCGTGATTTCATATGGAAAGTATCCGTTATATGTAGAAGCGGTTCTCCATTGTTTTCACTGTGATGCGATTCCTCCTCGTTATAGTGTAAGGCTCTGTTACGTCCCTTGTTTCTTTCACGTTTCCTTTTCATACAAGCTCGCTCAATATGTCACACTTTTCGTCAAAATGAACAAACGGTTTTCGCATGTTTACACTGATTTGCTAAATGGTCACCATCACAACGGTGACCATCTGGTTTGTCGTGTACTAGCCTGCGAATTTGCGTGTTTCACAGTAGGATTCTTGTTGAAAGGTTTAGAGCGCGTGCTGATTTTGTGAACAGTTTCACTTTTGATCCCTTGAACTTCAGCTGCGTCTTTAGCTGCCGTTTCCATAGCAGTGAGGGCAAATAACGCCTGGTTTTATGACAATCGTGCATTTGATGAAGAAAGGATGAAAATTGGTATGAAACATGCTGAAAACGATAAGAGCGGGACCCCAACTGTAAATTACCCCTGTAGCTATTTTTAGCCAAGGGTAGTCGGGCCTAGTCCTCTATTGTCAATTCTACTGATTTTACAATATCTTTTCATATTGAAGCATATAGATTTGTAAATGTGTATATTTAGACATAATAAAACAACATTATTGATACTTAACAACAAAATACCGCAAAATTCTGTTTAGATGGGTTTCTCGGTCCCAGATCTCCGATAAAGGATCTGGACAAATGCCATATTATTCATTGGGAACGCAATATGAAAATTAAGGATGTTACAGAGATTTAGTTCCTTATCACGATGAGAGCAATCCCAAATTTCAAATTTGTACCCCAATCTATTTTTAGAAAGACTCACAGATTTCACAAAGTTAATTGTGAAGGGAAAATTTGTCAATTTACGAGGAAAGTAATGTCACTTGCTTGGTTGCTGAGCTAAATAATTATCTTTTGGGCAATCTTCAACGCAAATACGTTGTCTTTGAAATAGGATACCATAATAAAGGAGCGTACGAAATGAGGTATTACAGCATGGGGTATTACAACATGGTTGTAAACCGGAACAACCATTACTAAACATGGCATTTCTTCCATTTAGTCCGATTTCATGATGGTAAGAGAAATAAAACTGGTTAAATAAATTGAGAATAGTTCCAAAGTGAAATGTCGGGAAAAAAGTTCGAACTGTTGGATATATCTGACCACTTTGATGAGTATCAGGCTTATAGAGAAACGGACTGGGTACCGTGTTATCATAGAAAACCTTGAACGCTTTGAGGAGATAGGACAGTTGCCATCGGCCTTGAAGAGAAGGCTCCAAGATCCAAATTTGTTGGATGATGTCATTCAGCTCCAAGCAAAGTTTCATAAAAGCTGTAAAAATCGTTATGATAATTATCATTATAACAGGGCTTCTAAAAGAAGGCGTACTGAAGAAAGCAGCCAACAGGGGAGTTCCACGTCCACTTTGAAGACTAGATCCCAGTACACTGCAGACAATTTTCAGCCAACGTACATCTTCTGCGATGAGTGTGATTCCGACAAAAACTTGCATCAAGCGCGCACACTTGGCTTAGATAAAAGAAGTCGTGATGCAGCCATCCTGTTGTGAGATGACAAGCTCCTTGCTAGACTCAGTGAAGGTGACCTGGTTGCAATTGAGGCTCGTTACCATAAGAACTGTTTGACCTCTCTAGGTAACAGAGTACGGGCAATAAGATCTTCGAGACCTGCCGCAGAAGTTGAGGACGAAATCATTTACGGAGTTGTATTATCTGAAATCATCTCTTACATACACGAATGCTGCTCTGTTGAAAAAACTGTTCCAGTTTTCAAACTAAGTGCTTTGAAAAATCTTTTTTGTAAACGATTTGCCGAATATGGTGCGTCTGAAGACTACAGAAACAAAATTCATAGCAGTCGCCTCAAAAAAAAAATCTTCAAACAAAATCCAGAGCTGAGTGAGCATAAGAAAGGAAAAGAAATACTCTTGACTTTGGAGGAAGAGACAGGATCAGCAATTTTTGACTCATGTTCGTTTGGTGGAGAAGATGATGGCAGATGCATTGCAAGAGCAGCCAGAAAAAGTAGACAACAAATGTTTGCTGGTGATAAGGAAGAGCCAAAACAGGAAGCAACAGTCCCAGCTTCACTTTATAGCTTAGTAACAATGTATGTCTGTGATTGGAGAGGAATCTAGTGATTTGAGCAACAATAAAGCTGCAACATCCATTGCACAGTTGATTCGATTTAACACCATTAGAAAAAACGGGAAGCGTCAAGACTCTGTTCGGAAAATAAGCCACATGAAAGCTGACGAAAGATCATTTCCTCTTTATGTCGGATTGATGATACACAGAAAGACACGAAAGAAGAGCTTGGTCGAAAATCTTTCACATTATGGAATGAGTATCCCATACAGTCGTGTGCAAAATGTCGAGCTAGCTGTTACAAAACAGTTGTACAAAATTTATAGAGAAAATGGAGTAGTTTGCCCCCTAAGTATTCAACATGGTATGTTCACGTCTGCAGCAATAGACAATATTGACCATAATCCGTCTTCATCTACAGCATTAAGCACTTTTCACGGTACGAGTATCTCAATTTTTCAGCATCCGACAATTATTGAAGGCCAGAACCAACTACAGCTCGAAAAGGATACCGAGAAAAGCAGTGTCCCCTTAGAACTTCCAAGTTACTACACCGAAATATGCCCTACTAAGTCAAAAACACCAGAGTATCCATTACAGACAACAAACACTGAATATGTTTATCGTGACACACAGAATTCTCTTGAGGATAATAACTGGTTACAGAATTTGCAGCATTTGGAGAGTTCAGAAGGAGAGCTTCCTTTATCCCTTAGAATTTCTTGGTTCGCATATAATGCGAGAAAAGTGAAACAACAAGAGGCACGTCTGACTACACTTTCAACGCTCTTACAACTTTTGAAAGAATCAATTACGTCCACCGCTACGGTTGCTCATACGATGAAGATAGTAAAGATCATCCTACTTCATGTGAATCCTGGGCAAATAAAGAGTGTGCTGCACTCTTTCTCATACTTGATGATACCTACAATAGCTCAGGTTCAATTTCGACACTACAAGATTGTATTGATAGCAGGCGATCACAATCACCACAGTTTCACTACTGGGTCACAGTGATCGAATTAGAAGCTTTGCTTTTAATTTAATTTGGTCCAGAGTTTACGGGAATCAAACTTTTTGATGTTTGTTCAGACTCTTGAGGAAATTGTTCCTTGGCTATTTGCGTTGGATCGCACAAATTATGCGCGATGGCTTCCAATATTCATACAAGACCTGAAGATGCTCTCTTCTCGTCATCCTTCAATCCACAAAGAATTCATGGACGGCCACTTCACAGTTAGAAAGACAAAAAAGGCATTTTTGTCAATAGCTGAAGACCAAGCTCATGAACAGAATAAAAAAGTAATAAAAATTGATGGTGGGGCAATTGGAATTCTCGGAAATGAAACCGCTCTGCTGAAATGGATGGTTGGGGGACCCGAAATTGCCCGGTTATTGAACGAATTTAAGAACTGTGAGGAAGAGAGTGAAGATGAGAATGAACCTCCAAAGGAAGAGCTCCCTCATCACGAAGACTCAAATTCGTTTGAAAAGCGCTTCCGAGAAGAGGTCATATCGCTTAAAACAATATTATCAGAGGTTGGAAATCCATTGGACGAAGGTAATATTTTAATGCAAATAATGACAAAGAGCATTATATCAGATACTTCAGTCAAGTCGGTACAAGATGCTAAGAGGATCGGAGAAGCTCAGAAGCTTTCGTCAGAGAAAGACTTACGATTTGCAGCAAATCAATCTACGAGGTTCTATCGAAAAACAAACTCTGCCTGTTCAGGAGCAAGAATGCAGTAAGAATATCAAAGGATAAATTGAAGGTCGTTTCTCTTCAGCATGACCGAAAGCTTTATGCGTCACTGTATGTCGCATGTCAATCAAGAAACGGCGATTTGGCGGATTTCTCTGCTCACGAGAATCATACCTATCCGCCAGCATTGTCTGAATATTGTAAGCTACGTAAGGGCAATAAAGCTGATTTTCTTTCATGTGTCGAAAGAATAGAATCATTAGATCATGATGCACCATTTGATTGTCACTGCAAAGGTTATAGATGGGGCAGCAATGGTTCAGTTTACTAAACCAAATCAAGTCAAAACCTTTGGTGAATATGGAAAGGAAATCTTTCAAAAAGCTGTCCTGAAGGAATTTACCACAAGTAGCATGGAGCGACTTGATGTTATCTTCGACAGGTATATAAATGGAAGCTTAAAATCTGAAACGAGGGAAAGGCGAGGGTCTGGAATTCGTATTCTCGTGAATGAAGCCACACCTATATGGAAAAATTGGCAGCAATTCCTACGTTGTGATGAAAACAAAACGGAGCTATTTCATTTTCTTGCAACCGATTTGACAAGCCAATCCTTGCCAGTGGGTGTTATAGTTGCTACTGATTCATAACGAGTGCTGTCATGCGAAACAATTGACCTTACCTCTTTAGCTCCTTCCAATCATGAAGAAGCAGACACGCGCATCTTTCTCCACGTTAAACACTGTGCTAATTCAAGTCACAACAAAGTTGCTATAAGAACTGTCGACACAGATGTTGTTGTCATCGCTATTTCAATTTTCCATACATTCAATATTCAAGAATTGTGGATAGATTTCGGAGTTGAAAATCGAGAGGTGGTTTCCAGTTCATTCGTATGCACATGCTTTGGGACAGGAAATCTGCACTGGTTTTCACTGGTTACTTGTCGTACGCTGAGAATGGCGAACCAAGTGATGCTAATATCAAGATGATTGAGCGTTTCGTTATATTGATGTACCAAAGAACGTCTTCATTATGTCATGTAAACGAGTGTCGCTGCAGTATGTTCACCAAGAAAGGTTGCCCAAGTGAGAGTTTGCTACCTACAAGTGATGCACTTTTCCAACATACAATGCGGGCAATGTTTCAAGCTGCGTAAGTATGATAACGTACTCACATATAGAGAGAGGAGAATCAGATATTGTGAATATACGGCAATTAACCTTCCAAGAAGGCGAAAATATAACAGAACAAGAGGTATACATTTGCATTGCCAAACGTTTTTGTACTTAATGTATTATTAAAATACTTCATGTTGCGCAGCTCACAAGAAAGTTTAGCCTCTAAATTAGCAAATGTACACAGGAAGAGTGACGCTAAAATTCTGTTTTTTTGTTCAAGGTTTGTCTGGGGTCAATCAACAGTGAAATTCGAGCATTTGCCTCCAGTTACAGAATGGGGTTGGAATTTGACTAACGGGAATGTGTCACCTTTATGGACGACCTGGTCAGAAGCTTCGAAAGCATGCCGGGAGCTCGTCAGATGTGGCTGCAAAAAGAATTGCTCCATAAGATGTAAATGCAGAGAGTTTGGCTTAGAATGCACGTAGTTGTGCATGTGCAATGGGCAGTGCCTCGAAAAATTAGACAGTATTGCTGAAAGCTGAAATTAGATGCCCTATTACCTCGCATATGAGGATAGGAATTTGGGGTTGCTCTCATCGTGATAAGGAACTAAATCTCTGTAACATCATTAATTTTCATATTGCGTTCCCAATGAATAATATGGGAATGGACCAGATCCTTTATTGGAGGTCTGGGACCGAGAAACCCATCTAAAGATAGAATTTTGCGGTATTTTGTTGTTAAGTATCAATAATGTTGTTTTATCATGTCTAAATATACACATTTACAAATCTATATGCTTCAACATGAAAAGATATTGTAAAATCGCTAGAATTGGCAATAGAGGACTAGGCCCCACTACCCTTAGGTAAAAATAGCTACAGGGGTAATTTACAGTTGGGGTCCCGCTCTTATCGTTTTCAGCATGTCAAAATCTATAAGTGTACCAATTTTCATGCTTTCTTCATCAAATGCACGATTGTTATGGTTTATGCCCCCACTATAGCAACTTAAAGGTTGACTGCTTTTTCCAGATCAAGTTCGGTCTCAGAAAGTAGTCGTTTTTTTATCGTCTCATTACGCAAGCCTACAACAAGTCTATCCCGTAAAGTGTCACTCAAACCTGCATCGAACTGACAATGCGTTGCTAAGTTACGTAGCTCAGCTATGAATGATAGAACCGATTCTCCAGGACGTTGGTCACGCTTATGAAAACGAAACCTATCTGCTATCACAGACGGGCTAAGGTGATCCCGTAATGCTTTCAAAAGTTCATTAATAGTTTTGTCTGTAGCTTTGGCTGGAGAAATAATATGTTTCCGGAGTATTCTTTGTAATCTGGCTTCTTTTGCAATTGTTGGATCTTCGTTCAAAGGTTTGAATTTGTTGACGTTGTTGATTATTCCAAGGCAAGAATCCTCGTACACATGACGGCCATTATAATCACTCCATTGCCTTTGTCTGGCTTTAATATAATAATGTTTTTATTGTTCCTATTGTTTTTCAGAATGCGATATTTCTTCATATTCAACGCCATAGCCTTGTGTCATGTAAATCAGTTTCTTTTTGATATGTAAATAATCTTCTTGGTTGTTCAAATTGTTCTTAATGGTATGGCAAATAAACTCAAAATTCGATAACATGTCAGTGTAATTCAAACTAGCTGGTTTTATCGAAAAATTGAGACCATTTTTAAGTAGGTTCAATTTTTTGTAGTTTACTGAGCGCAAACTACGAAGTATCATTAAACGCTTTTGTAAAGAATGTCTTAGTCGTGGCGGTAAAGTTAAATATGGCTTTTAATAACGTATTAACCATAAACATTTTTACCATATTCACCATGGTTAATACGTTATTATTATGCTTTTGTAAAGACATTGATGTCAGACTTGTCTTCACCACTTTTAAGATAAAAAATGTGTTTAAAGATAAAATTCCAGAAGATTTCTCTTTGTCGGTTATATATGAATTTAACTGTGCTGCTTGTAATAGTAGTTATATTGGGGAGACGACTCGCCATATCACCACGAGCATCAAAGAACACCTCACTTCTGATAAAAAAACTCACATGTCTTTAAACACCGACACAATTTTCGAAACTAAAATCTAAATACTCTCGCTCCTGTTTCACAATTCTTGACAAAGCAAACTCTCCTTTCTCCCTCAAACTCAAAGAAGCACTTCTCATTAATAGACATAAACCTAATGTTAACAAACAAGTTCATCATCTCAAAACCATCTTTCACTAATAATATATTTCCCTTTCTCATTTATAT
>FXAL01015158.1:0-10770 GCA_900177555.1 Renilla reniformis
AATATAATTTATTTTCCTTGACAGTTTTGATAATATAAATATGATAAACTGCCAAACGCTAAACTCCAAAACAATTCAACTAATACCCATGTGTTAAAGTATTTTGAATAGATAAATATTATAGTTGACTGTTCTGTGCATAGACTGTATAGTATTATAGCCATTTCTGTATATTGCTTGGGTCTTGAAATGCGTAAAACTAATATCCCTCATAAAAGAGTTGCTTTAAAGTAGGCTTTGAAAGCTTAGAATTTTTTTTATAATATCCGTGATCGTAAGTATACTACGCGCTCTTAGCTCTAAAAAATCTTAAATACTATTTATTATAATTATTTCTCTGTCTACAGAGATAAAATGTATAAAATATTATAATATATAAAAACTAAATACTCCGATTAAAATCAATTTGTAAAGCGACATGCTGCTCTATTAGCCTTCAGGAGATTTAGTGAAGTGTTTAGAGTATCGTTTCTTTTCAAATTCCTAAGAGATCGACTGATTCATATAAAAATACTCTTCATTTGTTAATAACGTTACCTCGACTGTATTATTATTTGCACATTTAATAATAACGTTATTTAAACTCTTGTTTTCCGATGGCCTACTGTACGGTTAGCTCTCGGGACAGTTCTTGTTACTTGGCTACCATTATTAACAAAGCTTGCAGTGGTTGCTGTTGGCTGTTGCTGGTTTTGAGGACAATATTTGATCGTATGGGAATCTCCGCCACTTGCTTTGCAAATGGGACATGTGTATGCTCGTAAAATGGGACACGTTGTTTTACCATCTGGTCCTTTGAGGACGTGCGATGTGTACAGCTCTTCAGGTTCCCCGTTGTTACGGCAAAATACACAAACTTGAGGTAGGTTCGTTGACGGCAGGTTAAAACCACGAGGTGGTGGCAGATTGGTCGCTTTACCTCGCCGAGATAAACTTGTTAACGAATCTCTTCGACGAAAACCATTTGTGAACGTCGATGACGCGTTGCCGGGAAATGGTTGAAATCCATTCGATTCACCAATTGTTAAACCAAGATCTGTGAATGATTCACAGCTGCCTGACGACGAGTTTTCCGAATCAATGCTGTCAAAGCGATCGCGGCGTGGGAATCTGCTGAACTCGTCTACTTCGAGGAAGCCCATCTCACTGCTAGGAATCGCGTTATTTTTGCATTTCTGCACGAGATTGATGAGTCCGAAGTAATCGTTGAATACATTAAACTCCGTCTTGTTGAACGGTAGCCCACGATCGTCCGTTACAGATTTAGATTCATCGTCATCGGAATCAAGAAAATTGCTTGGCATAAGAGATTTTAGGACCAGTTCACTCAACGACATTGTTAGTTCTTTGAGCAGCAAAACCTTGTAGTGTTCCTTCGATCGCAAGCTTGTCTGGCGCTCTTCAAACTGATGACAGTTGTGTTAACTCTTGCAGCAATATCACCGCTTCGCTGAGCCTCTTCAGATTACGATTCGCAGGAAACGTCGCTTCTCTTCTACACAGCAGGAGTACTTTTGGTAAAAATGTCATGAGGCGTTACACTTTATGTACTTTTAAAAGAGATCGCGCATGCTCAATGCCTTCACGCATGCGCACTGATCGTGTTCTTAATGTTCTTGTGGCAAATAGTACTGGTCGAAATTTACACAGAAATCTCCCAAAACCCATCTCTGCTCATTAAAATGTCAATCAATGCACCGAAATCACTTTGTTTAATTAACTTTAGCCAATCGCAGACAAAGCTACTGGCTTAACTTGCGTAAACAAATCAAAATCGAAAGAAAACTGATCGTAAATTCCGATGTAAACACTTTCTTTTGTATTGAGCATTGAAATGGCTTCCTTTTTGAATATTGTTTACAACTAACTGCATAGCACTAGATTGGCTTCCTTCCGCCTGATATCTTCATAATATTTCATTGCGAACTATTATTTTCTGCCAACCATATACAAAAGCAATCTCAGTTTGACTAGCTCAATTATTGAAAGATAGCATCGACACAATGAATTGTAAAACATTTAATTCAACATTGTTCACTGTTGTGAACTTTGATCGATGAATCATAATTGTTATCACACCCTCACCAGCTTCAACTTGGTATTATGGTTGGCTAATGTTTATAAAATATACGTGCACATAACAAGCCGGCTCCCAGAGAATATAGAAGTATATAATATTTCAACTGTATTACTGCGTGAACAGTAATATGAATTGAGTAAATAAGTCCCTGGCTGAACGAGCCACAAGTTAGAACCTTGTGTTATGAATTACATTTAGCGATGTAAAATACATTAGGTTCATTATCGCTATCATATAATAACCCGCATAGTTTCCTGCTAAAATGAAATGAGCCAGCCTCGTCACTTCAGCCGCGAGCAAAGGATATTTCAATGATAGTCATGAATCATATATGTAATATAAAACAGCAGTGTTTAATCAATAAAATAAAGATGATAGAGAATAACTTTCCTTCTGTTATTGCGCCGGAAGTCCATTGTTTCGAGCACAAATTGCATGGTTGTGAGATGTAATGTTTGTAGCAAGGAATATGTGGCATCATTTATAGAAATGTTCAGATAGGTGGAAGAAGACGTATGTTGTATAAAATGTTTGTGACGAGGCGAGATAAAATTTTATCACTACTAACATAATTTACTTTCAGTACTTTTTTTACATTGATGGTTAATCATTTTCAACATGAATAAGATTTCATCAGATTGCGTTTATTTACAAAAAAAACCTTATCAGTTCTGTGATCAAGTTTCCAGTTGGAGACGTAGCAACCAGACCCTCTCATAACAATGCCACGCCCTTGGGGGAAAGGGCTTAGTGTGCCCAACCTAGGTCACCCCCTGTCACCCCACCGGCTACTAGTTACGCCCGCGGAATTAGATACGGATTGGATGACATCGTTGAGTTCGATTAAAATTGTGACGTTTTGATGTCATTCTATATTGTTGCTATGGCGATGTTGATTTGCACGTATGTTGCCCACAAGTTTATATCGCACCCGATTCCACCATATAAAAGGGTCGCATGTCTCATTAGGGACGTAAAAATAGGAAATGGAATCACATTATTAGCTACATTTATGCAAGAGGCGCGCATTCGACATGATTGATTCTATTTTCATTAATTATTAAAATTTAATTATCACGGAATCTGCATTAACCATTTTACCTTTTAAAAGTGTTCGCGTATTTCGCAACAAAAACTAAGTTAAATGACTTACTTCGTTGTTGTTTTCATACCAGTTTAGTTTTCTTTCATTCTTTCTTCTCTTCTTCCGTTACGGTTACCTCTTTTCGTTCCGCAAACTTTTCCTGAAACGAAAGTAGTGATTGAGAGGTGCACATGCTAAACATCAAATTATCAATGACAACATATATCCATGTTCCAAAGTTGCGCGAATTATTATTCAATCATCGCGTGACAAGCCCCCACCCCCCGGGAATCTTTGTAAATGAACGCAACATTGCATTGTAAATATTTCATTGAGTAACGGAAGTTCTATCAATTTATTAACTTCTCGGTTCCAACAGATCAAAACAACAATTAAAACACAGCTTCAATAATGTCATTGAAAGAAGAAGGAAATCTTGTAGAATGCTTGGCGGAGAAAAATATATGTGATGGGAAATTTAATACTTTGAGGCTCATCTCTTTGAAAGGTAGCTCTTTTGAGATTGCTACATTTCTGTCAATGTCGCAGCGACATACGGAAGTACCATATATAACGAGAGAGAGAGAGGGCGATAATACATAACAAGGCAACTTAGACAAGTAAAATATATATCCTTTTTTGACAATTAGCCATCAGCGAGTTTGAAAGTTTACAGAAAAAATGCGAGGAAAATTATGCAAAGGTTTGGAATATATATATAATGTGGCAATTATTATTATATAACGATTAAAAGACGGATGTAATAAATTGATCCACGCGTTCATATAACTGCTATTAAATATCTCTTTGAATGTGTAACTGTCGCAATTTTACTATACGTTAATGATGGGGTGGCTTGAACTATATTATTTAATATGAGTAAACGTGAATAAATTTTGATACAGGTGTTTTGAAAGTCTCAGAATCCGAACAACTTGGAGATGACTGTTGAAAAAAAAAACGTTTTCGTTTGATATATATCAATTTACGTAAAGAAAGAAAGATATATTGTAGTCAGGGATTGTGTGATGTCTCATGTTAATATATAGGCCTTATATCACGCAATACATAAAAGATTACGATTACAACATGTTAATTGCATAATTTCCATGTAAGAACGCGCAGCGAAATGTGACTAATTAGTCTTCCTGTTTTCAGTATTTGGAAGAGCGGGAAAATTATATGCGGACCAAAAAAGAATTGGACGTTTTGAAAGAAGGTTGGTAAAAATATCGTTTTATTTCATGGCTCCTTTATGTTGCTTTTCTAAATATGTTTACTATAATATGAACTCCAGCTGAAAGCACCCTATTGCAACGTTAATCATTAGCAACAACTCATGAGTCCAAAACAAACATTTCAAACATTTAATTATTAATAAGTTGTTCTTCACGTTTCAAGTTGATCAACAAACTGCAAATTAAAACTATCAAAACCGGGGGGTGTCAGGTTACATGAATACAATGTTCCATGTCACACGACATACCTAAATTCTGAGGAACTAATTCTTTAATATAAATATCATGGTTAATACACTTGGTATTGTATCCATGTTCTGTGGTTGGCTCGCATCAATTGTAATTCATTAAGGAACACCAAAGCATATAATTTTATTAACGCACATAATTTAATAATTAACTTAATTTATCACAAACCATTATTTTCACAGTTCACTCCGTATGGAAATATATTTTAGAAATATTCTAAATATTCCATAAGAGAGTGAAACTGCGAGTCTCAAAATAAAAGCTAATCTACATCATTGACCTTGCTTGTTTTCGTAATGTTTTCACGCTTATAGACTGATAAGGAGCGGTGGTGACAAATAAATAACGCTATCTGCTAGACTATGACCCAGATATATAGTATTAATATTCTATAGTAATAACAGCGATGAGCCGTTTTGTTTTGTTATCCAGCTTCTGGCGATGCGCTTGGCGAATATGAAAATCTTCATCGTAAATTTGAAATTGAACAAGATTGCAGAGATAAAGCCGAAGAGTTCGCATCCAAGGTGACGGCTTTTATTAATTAATGGAAACTTAATACCATCAACATACATTATTCATGAATATCGAATTAATTTTACAGGCTGTATTGGAAAATAAGAAATTAAAACGACAGAGTACCTTCTTGTTGAATGCATTAAATACAAAACTTGTTGATTTTGATTTGGTTAGTTTATTTACTTAATTCATATTTGAGTTGTTTTGAGATTGTTTATCTACAAAAGAAGACAATCATGTTATAAATAATTCACATTATAGGAAAGTACAACGTAAAAAAGTTAAATTACTTTAAATTTTCTTGATGTTATTCTGTTTGTCTTGTTGACTGGTCGCCATTTTTTAAAAAAAATGATTTCAACAACGTTGTCACGTGATCAAAACAGCGCCACACTTTAGTCGACCCAGGCTCTCGACCGGGTTATAAACAACCAACCCCGAACGACCTTGGGGCGGGTGGAGGTTGTATTGAGCGAAGGAGTTGTAATTTAGGAAGAACTGGCGAAAGTGGGGGATGATGATAATGCGTCAACCACAGTTGAAGATCATGCGTTTTGTAACGAGCAAATTACTGGTAAATATTGACATTGATTGGAAACAAATGGTTTTGACTTAAAATTGGTGGATTTGATACAAATACAGGGTTGAAACAACAAGTGGAAATTTTGAGAATAAAAACGGACGATGCACAACAGAAAATAACTGAAACAGAGAATGAAGTATGCATAATAAAATAGGCACGCAACTTAATGCGAGTCTGAAAGAAAAGAGCTACAATTTCAATTTTGATATTTCCAGCTTAAAACTGAACGACAAGAAAACAGAAAGATCAAGGAAGAACTGGAAAATAACAAAGCTAATTTGAAACAACTAAGACGAGGTTTTCTTGCACAAGAAATACTTTGATTATATTTCGGAATTGACATGGAAGTACTGTTGTATTTTAGTCTCGCAACTAGCTTTAGATGAATATATTTATCTGAAACAAAAATATACGATGGAAACACAACACAGAGAGGAAGCGGAAAAAATTGCAGACGAGGTAACGTTTTGTTGTTCACCGACTTCCTTCTACGTCCTCGTGTCAGTAAAGTACAACTGGCTACTCGTCAGTAAGGTACAACTAGCTACTCGTTTGAGTTTTCACGGTCCTAAAAGCACTTGCACGTTGCACAATAAACATTTATAAAAGACGAATGTTGAGTGTCCAATTCTAGGAACTAAATGCAGTATTTGAGAATGAGACAACGGCAAGTATACGACAACACTGAGTGCATGCTAAGTTTTACTAAGTTGTGACAGGAAATTAACTACATGTTTATTTGACCAAGCAGGTTGCTCGTGACCATGAGGCAATGGTGAAACAAAATGAGGTTGTTCTAAACGACATTTCCGAAGATGATCGTCTGAAGAAGGCATTGGAAGAAATTTCAACATTAACAAAACAATTACATGATCAGAAAACTGAATTTGAAGAAAAGGTGAAATATATGTGCACATGTTTGTAAATTTACGGTCAACTTCAGAGAAACGAATCTTAAATTTGCAGGTTAAGGAACTTGAAGAAGAGTTATCGTCATCAAACGATATTCAAAAACTTGAGAGTAAGTTGATAAAGGTGAAATAGTCACCAGCACAGCCTTCCTGAAGAACTTTCTGTTGAAGATGTTGAAAAACAAGTTGAAGAACTTGGAAATGTATTACAAAATTACGAAGAAAGATTAGAGAAAGCTCAAACAAGAGCAACGCAAGCTGAAGAAAAAGGTACTATTAAGATTTCAGGATGACTCGTAAAATTACATTAGATTTGTTATTTCCAGTGACGAAGTTGGAAAAAGAATTGAAAACTGCCAAAGAAAACCCAAGCACCATACCTCCACCAGTCGCACCACCAACCCCACCACCACCTCCGCCACCACCACCAGTACAACTAATGAGGTACTACAAGCGACGGCTAGCATGTTTCTGTAACCTAACGTAACCTTGAAAGTCTTGTGTTAACAGCAAATTTGCTCAGATTATTGGCGGTGGTAAAAAGAAAAAAACGAAGAAAGGTAAAAACTGTTTTGGAACCATTTCTTCTTCGTACTTTAACAAACCTTGATGTTAAAAGGTTCACAGAAAGAAGATCCTCGTGTTAAGGCAATGTCTGAAATGATGGATCGCATTAAACACGGCCAAGTCACACTTAGGAAGATTTCAGATACAGTAGGGTTTTGAAACGATCATATTTTCCGAATTACTCAACGCTGATCACAAATACTGAGAAGCTAATACGCCTTTTTTCAGACAGAGGCGAAAGATAAAGGAGAAGCTATAGAGAACTTGAAAGTTGTTCTTGTGAGTATCTGTGGTTAACGTTCCTTGTAGTAGACAACCAAGAGAAAGACATTGTTTGTTTTCTCAGAAAAAACTGAACGAAAGTCCAAACAGTAAAGAGAGATCACCAGAACAATCAAATGGAAACCAGAAGATAGATTTTGGAGTGAAGCTTAAACCAGCAACGAAGAAAAAGAGCAGAGCAGTTTCGAATGCCGATGAGACTTCACAGCAGATTGATCTTCGTACGAACTTACGAAAACCGAGAAGTCGGTCAACTGGAGATGTTCTAGAAAATACACCAGATGAAGTCGATGTTGTTGATAAACAACTCAGAGATTTGTTGAACAAACGAAAGGCTGTGGCTGACAAAGGTAACTCAACACCACCACACAACCACCAAATGGTCTGGTGGATACAGTACAGAATGGTGGACTCGGTGCTCCACGAACCATGTCACTCATTCACACTCAAACACAACAAACATTTCTGTTCACAGATACAGTAAAACCGTCATCTGAACCAATAGAAAACAACACCACCACGGAAACTATGATCTTGAACGATGACAATAATAACCAAACTGAAGAGGTGGCCCAGAACTCAGAACAATAACAGCCTTCAATAATTTAAATCTTGTGGTCAAACCACTGTGTGCTCGGTATATTTATAATGTATCATATGAGGTAGTTATACATGTAATTGTTCGATACTATTTATCAATAACACTGATCCAAAAATAACCAATACACTAAGGTGTATGTGAATACCACTGAAAACCAAGTCTGTACTTGGTATGATGTCCTCAGTAAAAACATATTGTCAAATCATGTTGAAATCATTGGATTGACAGATCATGCAGTTCATCATAGGACAACTTGTCGATCAATAACTGCAGTTGGCAAACAATTTAAAAAAGACAAAAATATAACTAAGTTGTGTGCATGTATCAACTCTCAAACGTTTCGAAGCTTTAGCATTCAGAACAAGACGCAAACTACATGAATACAGTACATTAAATGTCAGTTAATAGCAAATAAGCAAAGTCAGAAATGTACAAAGTTCTTGCAGTTCGTTAAGTATATTTGGTATCTTAGTTCCTCCTTTCTCTCTCTCTTTGAAAGAAACTAACGTTTTGGGGGCGATCTGTATAACCAGCTCATCTTCCTCTCACCAAACGGTCAACGACGCGTTCTAAAATGCGCTTCGCTTCACAGTTTGGGAAATTTCTCATATCATAATATTGCGGAGCAACTTTCACCAACCTAGAAGTTTGGAAAATATTGGTAAGCTCAGTTCCTGGCAGGTCATTGAAATGACAATAAAGATGGGATTATATATGGTGTGTGTATATATGTATGTTCATTAAGTCAATTATACCATTCAGGTTTCACTTCTGTACATGTTCTGATGTAGTTCTTTGTAGTCAACACAAACTCGTTGTATAACGCCCATTCAGGTTTATGATCCAATACGGTTGACGGATGCAGTTGTACAACCTTTAAGGAACAAATATTTGTTGCAACAAAGACAATCTTTATATAAAAAGATGTATTTAGCTATTGCCAGGCTCCGAGGAATAGGTCAGTGGGAAAGGTACAAAGATTTCTATATCAATGATAATAATAGTGAAAATATCTAACCTGATTATCTTTGACTGTCAAGTAATGTCCCGACCTCTCAAGATGTGCAACCTGTCTCACCAAACAGTTGACGATACATTTAACGATCAGTAATCATCTACACAACTCAATGTAAAATCCACGTCAAAGGCTGTAGCCCGATGACATCAGTGGATTTTTACCCAATCATAAGAGAGTGTGAACATGACAACTTTGCAGAAATCTGAATCATTTTTACTTGGCCAAATATGGAAGCATTGTGCACACCCTCTTACAAGATATTATAGCTACATTGCTAACTAACTTTCCTCAACTAAACAAAACTCTTGCAAGCTAAGAAATATAAAATACGATACCTGCATGAAAAATCCTGCAACCAAAGCTTTTCTTATGTTTATATAATAATCTTTACTATTGAAATCTGTACTTCGTCTTGCAAGGTTGAAGCGATCCATAATACGTACTAACTGGTCACGGACACTGTCAGCTGATTTTAATGATCGATACTGTACAAAATTATCATAACACCATTGCGAATCTTCATGATCTAAAAATCACATCATCTCATAAAGCATTGGTTAAATACAATAAAAGGCGAATGGAAAATGGCGATCATTAATAAAATGTTTGGGCATTAATAACATTTTTGGGCAACTTACTTTGTTTAAAAGCATGATAAACGTTCAATAAAGTAAGATGGTCGCCATCAATGTGAGCAAATTTCATTTTGGATTCATCTGCAGCTTTCTTTGCTTCATTTGGCCTCATAAAACATTGTGGTACTAAAATAAAGATCATAGATACTAGATAGGTTGGTATGTATTATTTTTACTAGTCAATGATGAAGATGAAATAAGGGAATGGTAACATTCAATACCAAACTAATGGTTACACTTTGGTAACAAATCAAACAACATACCTGATAACATAGCAGTGATTGATAATATTTCATTAGAACAATTAAATTCACAACTAGCAATAACCATCTTTGCTAATTGTGGGTCTAATGGAAATTCTGCCATCATGGAACCGAGTTCTGTCAGATCACCATTGTCATCCAAGGCACCAAGATAATTTAATAATTCTAGAGCTCTCATCAGCGTCTCTGGTGCTACATAAAGATAATTATTGTTATATGGACAACAACATATTTAAAATGCTTTTCTTGGTAATAAATAAATACCTGGTGGATCCATAAAATCAAAATGCACTAGATCATCAATACCAAGTTTCTTCAAATGTAAAACAACTGTTCCAAGATTTGATCTTAAGATTTCTGGATATGTGTTATCTTGCATCTCTGTTTGATAAGCTTTCTCTGTGTACAATCTGAAACACTTGCCAGGCTTTGTTCTTCCTGCACGACCAGCTCTTTGTTGTGCACTTGCTTTTGAGATAGCTGAGACAAGCAAAGACTCAACTCTGATTCTTGGATTATACACCTAGCAATTATGAACTGTATATTAAACATCAGAAATATTTAACAATGAAATATATAAGAGTTATAAATACTTTTTGTTTTGAGAAGCCAGGATCAATAACAAATACAACACCATCTATAGTGAGTGATGTCTCTGCAATGTTGGTTGAAACTACTATCTTTCTACTTATGGCCCCATTTGATCGGTTCGCTGGTGCAGTTTCAAAGATTCTTTGTTG
>FXAL01015163.1:0-12570 GCA_900177555.1 Renilla reniformis
ACAAGTCTCGGGACAATGCATTGCGCGTTGTCTTATTCCAGATAGCTAATCAATACTCCTGGAGTACTATAATCTGGTGTTAAAATGGTTTTTCTTGATATGGGCGTAATTTTACTAATTTTATTTAATTAGTTTATTATATACCAATCATCGAAGCGTGTCTCTCATTGGTCAAAAAGGCATCGCGTGAATGATAGGCTCGGGATAACAAAACGTACTGTTCCCTCGCGCCCAGTCAATAAGTAATAATTATCCTGTTTGATGCTTCGCGTTATAACGCGAACGGTGGCCCGATGAGATTATTCTATATACACTTATTGCTAAGACGTCAAATGTGAAGCGTGTATACAATTTGATACGCACGCGACTTCAATTTCATTCATTCGTTTTACATTCTGTCATTCCCCACGAAGTTACAGTTTGATAACAAAGGGAACCGAACGCGCGAAGCATTGTTTTGAACCTCGAACGTCAATGCCAGGAATGTCGTCTTCATTTATGAAATATCTGATTAAAAATCGTCTATTATTCAACAGAGTAATTGAATGCAACAGTGGCCTGGTTCCGTTCACATTCAATAAGTTTATTTCAACCATCAAAAAACTTGGTCAGCCTCCAGAACCCGCGCCAGGATTTGAATCGGTGTTTTATCATGGTTGTGATACGCCTGTTGTAAACCACACTGATATTCCATCTCTCAAGGAATTTGGTTTGGATGAAGAAAGTGTTAAGGAAGGCGGAGACTACTGGTTTGGAGGGGAAACTGAAGCATTGCGAAGATTCAACATTCTTCAACAAAAGGTATTTTGAATCACGAGCTACATATGCGTGTACCGTTGATAAGATTTTCATTTTTGTCTGTAAATAATTGACGTCTTGTGTTTACTGAAGTAATAAAGTCCTGTACAGTTTAATTACCATTGTGTACAATGTCAATGTTGAGTGATCAGATACATAAACTTCATGATGTATGAAACTGTAAAGTGTGATTTTCCCCGATTGATTGGAGAAACTAATGAATATATTAATAATGTGATTACGCAAAGGTTAATGTAATATTAAACAGTTCATTTGAATAGGACAATGTTTCCTTCACTTTTAATGTTGGAAGGAAAAGTTGTGGAGAAGGGATGGGGAAAATGACGTGTGTTGATTCCATGTATTTTTCATTCAAATTTAGATCAAAGATGGTAGTTTATACAGCGGCGATGTCGTCAATGTTGTAACTCCTGGTGTCACAGCTCTTTCACCATTTATGCGCTTTGGATGTATATCGCCTCGTTTCATGTACCACACCATTGCGAAACTTAAAGAAAATGTAATTAATTTCTATTTTGTTACATGCCGTAAATCTTGGAAGAGTTGTTTTCCTGCACTGCATATTCCAGTGGACTAGGAGAGAAATGAGGCAATCAGCCAGTCATGAATAGGCGCATGCCCCGATTGTGCTCGTAAAATTTTTGAGAGCATAATTGAGCATAATTTTGAGAGCAAAAATTGCTGAGCATAATTGCCACATTCCTAGTCATGAAGTAATAGTAACTATGGATATATCTGAAAATGTCGAACGTGTTCTTTTTGTAGTGCAATTCCCAGTACGCTGTGCGTTTTCTGATGAAGTTGTTGTTCCGAGATTTCCTCTTTACCCTTGGTCACAAGAATCTCTTTTTTGACCAAGTTGCCAGTAATCCCATTTGTGTTGATGTACCTTGGGAACCTAACAACAATTTTTATCTGAAGTGGCGAGAGGTTAGTTTCATATTTAGTTAATAAAACGGAATGATAATATGGAACAAATTTAAAAATGGTCTTATTGGTGTTAATCGTAAAATGAATAACATTGTAGAAAAGCTGGAATATTTGTTTCAAAATTGTCTTTTGTCATCACTTTTCAAACAGCCAATTTCAAAATAACGTTGCAGTCAATTTCCCATCTTCCATTCCTCGTACGCATGCTAATAGCAATATAATATTGTAATATATAGCAGTGTAGTGTATAGCAAATAATCAAACATTTCTCATTACAGGCTAAAACTGGATTTCCGTGGGTCGATGCAGTGATGACTCAGCTAAAGAAAGAAGGTTGGGCACATCATCTGGGAAGACAAACAACGGCATGTTTCCTCACACGAGGTTGTCTTTGGGTGTCATGGGAGGAAGGTTTTAAGGTATTTGGAATAATCGTATAACCACAATTTGTGAAAATCAACTTCTTTTCAATTCATCTAAATGATTTAAAATTGAAGCGCGCAAAGATTTACTTTAAAACACGATTCCCCTTGACATGAATTTCCCTGCCGATTTAACAAAAATGTAAACAAATACAGTTTATTCTGGTCGAGTCAATAATAATTCTCTACCGTCTATGCGCTGGTATTTTTACATTACCGTTTGCTGTATCATGTTATGCTTCGATTCTTTTTAGGCTTGTCAGTCATTACAACTTGACTTCGAATGGAGTTTATGCGCTGCAAACTGGCTCATGATTTCTTGCAGTTCTTTCTTTGTGAACAGTGAAAAATACTATTGCCCAGTGAATACAGGAAAGCGTATTGACCCACAGGGAATGTTGATAAGGTATGTGTATATCTTGTCCGAATAAAATGATTGGTCGATTTCCATGGTATATGTGTCTTACTTCACATAATGGTTCATCTCGTATAACTTATGTATGTTATAAAATCTATTAGGAAATACATTCCAGTACTACGGAACTTCCCAGCTGAATATATATATGAACCTTGGACAGCACCAGTAGAAGTCCAGAAAGCTGCTGGTTGTATTATCGGAGAACATTACCCCACGCGAATCATTGATCACGAAGAAGCTAAAATAGTCTGTGCAAACAGATTGAAATCGATGGTCGGGGAATTGAAAACTGTGTTTTCAAATTCTGTCTCGTAAGTAATATTTGTTGTGCTACCTTAATCAAAAAGTGTTTCAAATTTGTCAGAACCTTACTGAGAGGTTGTTACATATGATTGATTGAATAACAAGTAAGGAAATGAAAAATTTGGAATTGGAATACTGGTATCAAATTAATATATTGAGCTATTAGATTTCTTTCCTTGTGAACGGAATGCATTACCTCAGAGATACATACACCAAAAAGTTATTTTCCCTCTGATATATTCACATTGTCATCAATGTCATCAGTTTTTATTTTTACCCAGGATAAAAGAAGAAGATGAACCAAAGTCGAAACGGAAGAAACTCGTCGAATGCCATTAACGAATTACTTTTGTGGGTTTGGGGGGTAACTGGGTATTGTGTGTTCGCCCGGGTATGAATGTAGAATGTTTCGTTCGGTCCTAATTTATCATTTTCTGATAAGAATTCGAGGTGGTGACTCAAAGATAAGCCGTGTTTGCACTGCGACGTTTTTTAGTCTTGTGCCCGACCTAGATATGGCGAATACCTAAATGTGGACGAGTTTTACGTGACAGACTGGATCCGTCCTAGATCCAGGATTCTGGGCGGGTGAAAACAGCTGGCCTACAGCCAACTTAGACTTGATCTTGACCTAAACTTCTCTCGTGTGAACGGGTTTTATCTAGTTCAATTTTCATAAACATAGCCCGTGCCTCGTTGACCTTTGCGTCGTCCAACGTGGTGTAAACAGGCCATATTTTCCCAACGTCTGATCTACACCAGGTCTAGGCCATGTCTAAACTAAATAGACAGTGCAGTGTACACGCGGCTTTTTTAGGTTTAGAAACTATCAAAGTTGTGTTCATTTTATGAACAGTGGTGATGCGGTGCAATATGGGTATTTTAGGCAATTTAAACATATTATTGGAAATCAGATTTTTCCATCATTCGGGTTCACTTTTAGTTTGATTTCAGTATGTGACAAAAATTGTCCACTCTATAAATTGCTTCCTATTTCATACTTTGACAGTTTGTTGTCATTGATTATTTAACTAATATATGCAAATTAGTTTTCTTTTGTTTCACCTAATGAATTCGACTTCTTTTAACGTCATTTCAACAACTTATGCGTTCAATGAATACATAGAGATACATTGTTTTCCAATAACTAAATATATTGTGAATCATCATAAAATTACCTTAATTATCAATTAAAACAAACTGTCAAAGTATAACAGGGACTTTAATAGCTCTTTCGACTATGGCGTCAGAGGAATGGTTAAACAGATGTTAATCGGCGATCTTTTACCCGAAAAGGCTCCAGTCATTTTCAAATGTAACGACATCGAGATTGGCGAATCCTGGTCTTGTCACTTTTGATAATGAAAGAACTGGAATCAGGTCGTTGGATTTATATAATAGCCAAAATTATAAACAGTTGTATAATAGATTGTAAAATATGTACTTAAACGCGAATAACGCTTATAAATGGTTCACTGTGAAATTTCACTGTTTTATTCAGTTTACTTTGGAAGAAAAATAAAGCTCTTACGTTAGGTAGTATAACTGTTATATTGTTATCTTCTGATGGAAATACTATATAAATACTAATAACCCAATAGTTACTGCTCAGATCGCTCTCAGCAGTAACTATTGCCTCAGAGATTCTGCTGAGAGAGCCAATCAGATTGCTCCATTGTCATTTTTCACTTGTGATTCGTGCGTGAACAACCTGTGTGTTTTTACGCGTATTATCAGAATAATAGAGAAACAGCAAGCGCAGCGTTTTGATTGGCTACAAAATGCAATTGACTGGCCAGAACCTGTATAATAAAGATGCGTAATGCGACATGCGCGAGGACAAAGTATCCAATCAAATATGTAAGAGGAGCAATTTCTAAGTCCAGTGTTTATTATGACGTCATGTTTAGGGAAATATTAAAATGAACGGCGTTTCACGGTACAAATCGTCCCGAATCGATGCAATGATAAACGATTTGTTTCCGCTGTGAATTTTTATAGATTTCAAAAGTGTTTTAATAACTGTATTTGTGTCTGAGCAGGCGCATTTGTTATTCAAATTTTAAAATAAATATCTTTATAGCAAGCAGCGATAGATTCCTAAAATCATTCACTATCAATTGTTTCGTGTTGTCGGTGCTATAAATAATATATTTGCAAAAATTACTACATTGATACGTGCACCCAGCATTATCTTTATTGATTTTGGGATATGTGTTTACAGACGGTACGAAAAATACTCAACGAGTCGTGTATTACCAATAGTCTATAAACAAACACGCCTTTCCAAGTCAGCGCTGCAAACATTAACAGTCACTATCCTAGCACTCTACAAAGTCATGAAATGTGTTGAAGATTCAAAAGGTATCATCACGGGGCGGACAATACAATCGAAGTGAAAACGTGAAACTGGGCAAAGAGCTGTTGAAAATCGTCAATTAATATTATGAATAACAACGGTCGGGTCCGAATATTGATAAACGGGCCACCTGCCCCATCTCAATGCTTGCATTTATAATAGTTTGTGAGAGAAGCTATTGAAATATTCATGTTGTTTGGTTGTTTTCATCTGCATGTCAGTCTGATATAAAGTCCTCTCAAAAAATACTGCTTGTATAGTTATTATAAACTGTGTGGCTCTCTATCCAGAAATCTTATTGTTATGATTTGGCGCTCCTCTGGGTTCGTCCGAGTGGTAACAATAGCCTTGTGTTTTGTTGTACACTATGCAGACGCAGAGTAAGTCTTGAACATCGTAATATAATATAAATAATTGTATGGAAGTAGTGATATATCGTGTTTTTCCCGTAGACTATCTCCATATGGGAGCATAGCAACGCTTCTGAAACGGACCAGTGACTATTTCAAACCATTAGATGAGATTTCGGATAAAATACAGGTAGGTACACATGGGGATTTACATCTTTTGTGAAACTCAATATTATAAATACAAAACAATGTAAACATTGACTATAGTGTTAAAATTTCTTTGCTATTTGAAATACCATATTAAATACCATTTGAAATACCATATTAAATCAATACCTTATTCAAAAATAACTCATAGATTGAGGACCCTGTTTACCTGGAGATCTGGGAAACTCTACACCCTAAGACAATTTTACTGTGCTCTATCACCTAGGAGAAGTTTAAAAAATTCCATATAAACTCTTGGGTCACACCATCTATATTTCAAGTATAATTGGTGTTGCCCTGGCCGGGTAGTGTGCCTCCGAGCAGGAATCATATGAATAGGGCTTGGGGACATAGTTGAATATAGTATCATATTTGGTAGTACCTGATATGCTACTGTTTCTATGTTTGTCTTGAGGCTGGAAACTGTCTTGAGGATGGAAGAACATTGAACAATAACATTTATGGTGACTTAACATTTGTTCATGGTTAATTTATTTAACCACATTGTTTCGGGGTGTGTACATATGTGTAACCATGAAAAAAGGTGAATACAGTGTATGGAGTGCCAACAATATGAAATAGTTGAGTAAATTGATGACCATGGTCAGTCTGAAAATCTAATATGAAATTGGAGAAATTGGTGTTTAGTTCACTGAAAATTTAAACATATTATGTAACTATGTACAGCTAGTAGTGAACAAGTCGGATTACCATCAAAATAAGCGATCCCTCAATTCGTAAATATTTCCTAGCAGTCTGCTTATCGATTATAAATAAATAATGATTTTAAATCCTACTCATACATGAACCAAAATCAAACCTTGTTTGAAAACCAAAATTTAGTAAGTCGAGTGAAAGGCAACTCAAGATTATACCTTGCTCTCCACCAATCATGTGTCTTGAGGTAAAGATGATCGCATATAAATGCAGGAAAGTGTTTTCGGAGATAGTTTGGTGAGCTGTTGAAAGTATTTTTAGCAGAACATATTAAATTATCAGGATACAAATTTAGGGGGAAAAAAAGGTTGAGAAACGAAAATTAGTGATTAAAGTTGGGAAACATTGCGAAACGTTTTGACAACAGCTCACAAAAATCTGTTTGTGACAAGTAATTTGGACAATTGTAGAGAATCATAAAATACCTTCACGAGTCTTTCAAGGTAACATATGTTAATGAAGTATTGAGTGTGATAAGTTAACAGTTACTAACCACGATACACTGACTGAAATTCTGGACCAACTTACCTGATCAAATGATCTTGTCTTGTCAAATGTTGACATCGTCAGATTTGGAATTAATTAACAATTTTTCTCAACCACCGACCATATTTTCAGTTTTCAAGGATTTTTAATTTTTATTATCATCATTTTGACATTAATGATCTAAATAGTACAAAAACATGTTCAAAATCAACAAAGAGGCTGTTTCATAGAAAATATAATATAAAAAATCGATAAAAATTCGGCTAATCACGGTTGGCTAAAAATTCAAGTTCGCGGAGGCATGTAGTCAATTAATTCTGTTTGTTATTGAAAATATGATGAAGCTGTCATATGGAGGTTTTGTCGCTATATGTTCCACACTATAATATTTATCACATCTTGACAATATTCTTGTCAATTAGTCAATAAAACATCATGCGACATTTTTAGCGCGTGATAGTCACTTTCGTAAGAATTTCTGATTCGTGTTCTTGTACATCAGCGCATCGCGAGAAAAAAATTCTCAAAACTGAAACTCCTCAAGCTTTTATAAAATATAGTTTTTCCTGGAAGCATGCGTTCATGCACAAAAAATTTCCTGTGAAAATCTCCATGTTTATTTGAAATATTCAGCACCATTTTGCCAAAAGCATTGCGCTTTCTTGTTGCACTTGCTTGAATGCGGTGATTTCTTTTCATGTATTCCTAATTGTTGTAGCTAATCATTCCAGGTACATGCCATCATACCATACTGTTGTTCTAAATTATGTAATTATATTCTTACTTCGTTTGGGATTTTTTGCCCTTTTCTGACAAATATTCTTGGACTGTGATACACAAAATTTCTGCCATGCTGGCAGACTATCACAAGCCTTGCAAATCTGTAAAATCCTCTGACATCAGTCATACGGCCGAACTTTTTCGTAATCCAGTTTGACCATATACGTGCATGGTCATTAGCTCAGCTACGATGCTAAACGTTCAATAAAGTCCTCGGCTGATATCTCAATTGGTGCTAAATTTCAAAATTGCCGCAATGTTGAACCTTCACATTAAGGCCGGCGGTCTTAAGTTAGACAATGATAAATTATTTTTTAGATTGAAGATATCGGGGTAAGGAATTTGGAAAATCTCAGTGATGATATCACGGAAAAGTTAACATCACTCTTCGCTGAAAGACTGTCTTCTTTGCTGGTAAAGTTAATTTCATAGCTTTGAAAACCTCACGTCATGAAATGTTGCCTGCGAACTTTATGTTTCCATAGAATTATATTTTACTTTAGTAAGTTGTTTTACCAAATTTTGGTGACTGGCTTCAATATCAAAATATAAATTGTCATACTCATGACTTCGCATAGCATAATTAGTTGTTGTAATAAAATAAGAAATTTACCAAAATGGCGAGCTCGTTGCTCATTTCTCTATTTCTCTATCGTACCTACAAGGAACCGTTTCTACAACTATTTACAATGACTTGTTTTGCAGTGTGATGTCACAAGTAGTGACATCACACTGTGTTTTGCTTATGAACGATGTTCAATACTATGTCTGTGCAACGTGCGTTGTTGTTATGCTAGATAATTGATCAAGTAGGGTTTTATCTTTTCACGAGCCTTATTCGAGGCGGAATTTCAACATTTCTGCCTTTTAAACTGCATAGGTGCACCTATGTAGTTAGTTGTATGTAAGTAAAACATTGTGAATATTTTTACTGTCGTTTCCCGGTAAAAAGTAAGCGATTCCAATCGCTACCATCGAGGTTTGTCATTCTTTCCTACAGGGTCTGGCAGATTATGCTGAAAATTTATACAAGAACTATTCCATCAATGCAAATTTAGGCGACGGGGTGAGTCGTGATTTTCTTTCTCAAATCCCATTATTTAACAAAACGTATGTATAGTAAGAGTAAATATCTTCATGACGTTAGGTTCGTGTGATTCAATGAGAAAAAATTGATTTAATTTGTTACTAAAGGTTATAAAATAGGCGGACATTATTATTATTACAATGGCGGCTATAATTTAGCTCAAACATACGCTAGAAAGATGCTTTCGCTGTACTATTTTCCCATTTGGTACACTTTCTCAATTTCATTATTCAAATCCCTCAATAATACAAAATGTTTCTTTTAAGTTCTCGTCATTTAGTAGCTATTAAACAGTAGTTTGTCCGTGGACCTCACAAACAAAGATTTTGATACATGCGCTGCAAGTTCTAATAGATATCACCTTAAAGTTAGCGTGGTCGTAACTTTTTTAGTATGAATATGTTGGATGCTCTGATGTTTCGAGCACTGATTCTGAAGATTTCGGTCTGAATATAAAAGTCAACATGAGCTTTAGCTGCGTTCAAACTCCGCAAGATGTGTATCAACATGGTAAGGAAAACTGCCAAATATTCTACAAAATAAATAAAACATTTATAGATAATTCGGATGACCACAGAAGGCGCTACACCAATATTTATCTGATCAAATTTTAGAATGTCTCCGCGGAAAACAAACCTCCGTTTTCCGCAAATGCTTTTTTTGTAATTCTGTTTACATTGCATGCTGTTGAAACAAGATATATGTTAAAAGTTGTGTGCAAAACTCGTTGCTATAGCTTTATTGTTTAACCAATCCTCTTGTATTCGAGACTCGTGTTACTCTATCAATGTGTTTGAAACAGTTGAAGATAGGTAACATTTTCATGGCCAATTTCCTTTATACTCAAGCTAACAAGATTTTGAATTCCATTGAATGGACAAAAGGATTGGATGATAAATTCAAAGAAAATATACAGAACGTAAAAACAAAATTTAAAGCATGGCAGTACATTGGTTTGAGCAATGGCGTATTTCGTACTTATCCAGGTGAGAATTACACGAACAAATGTGAGATATTAATCCTACATAATATACCATTGGATGTTTTCGCTAATTATTCAACTTTTTGGCTGTGGTGCAATTTGGCTGTGGTTCAACGTATTCATACATTAATTTGAAGTTTGTTATTGGTTATGTCAATCTTTGTAAGTAGGCGGTTCAAACCCTGGCCGAGTCATACCAAAGACTTGGTACCATACCCATGGCCTCTCTACTTACCACTGAGCATGAAAGAGATAGTATGGGGAGGATACCCGACCTGCAATGGACAAGCATCCTATTAAGGGGGGTGTAACAATACTTGAAGTCGCTTAATACCACAGAAACCGGGTTAAGCTCAGTCTGGCACGGATGCTCCTTGATGGAGCTGTATGACTTGTCATACACCGACTTTACCTATGACTATATATACACTACCTATTCCAGGCAGTTCATGGCAATCTGAAGCTTTAACATATTTTGATGTTCGCCAAAGGTCGTGGTAAGTGCCACTTATTTTTCAACAAGCTTTCCCTAATAAGTCGTTTTGAAAGAAATTGCCATCGCGATGTGATACGTGGTCACGTATATAATTAATTAAATTAATTAAGTAATTAATCGAACCTATTTTGAACCATTATATAAAATTTCTATTCGTTTTCAGGTATATTGAAGGATCGTCTTCTCCAAAAGATATGGTCATTATCATAGATTTGTAAGTTTCTGGATATTATCCTTATTTCGTTAGTTCTGTTTAATTTCGATGAGAGGTTCCGAAAAGCGAGACAATTATCTTTAGACGTAATTTTACTGGATCGAAATGATATTTGATAATAAAGTAAAGCAAAGCTAAGGATGCATACGGGATTCTACTGAAATCTCGATATGTTCCAATCCGTTATTCTGATTGGTTATTAAAGTTAAACCCTAGTGCGCCTGAGACAGGAATGGTACCACAACGTGGTTTATATTCACCATAATGACAACCTTGCATAAAGTCAAAGCAATGAAACAAAACTAACTATGATGAGTATTATATAAAATATACATATTTTATTACGGAAGAAAATACGGAAGAAAAAATGACATAAAAATAGTTTCAAACAATTATTTAATTTAATCATTTTGTAGAAGCGGTAGTGTTATCGGCAGTCGTCTTTTGATCATTAAACTTGCTGTTCTTTCAATGATTGACACTCTTCAACCAGATGACTTTGTTAATATCATCTATGTATGTATAATATTTATTATAATATAACGCGTGATTCGGAGTATTGTCAAAGTTTCGCTGCAGCCAAGTGTATCTCAATTTGACTTACGATATGAAGATGCAATTTAACTTCTTGTACAACCGTTTCCACAAAAACTTACAGATATCAATTAACCCCCTTTCCTCGAAGTTCTTTAGATCTCACAGATGATACAGATTGTTTAAGCTTATTGCCTTCTCGGAATACAAGTTTAGATTTTGTTATATTTTCTGTGACGCAGCTACTTGGCTGAGAAATTCGTGAGAGCAATTTGAAGAAATTTTTTTAGTTTTTCAAATTAATCTGTTTCTGGCAACTGACCAGTAGATTTATTTATAAAATAGTTGAGTAAGGTGGAATAAACAGTGTACCTTCAACAGGCGCAATTAAAATATGACGTCATGTATAAGATGTTCGACACCAAAATTTTTCATAAAATATGCTATTTAAATGTTTTGTTTTTTGTAGTTCAATAAGAAAGCAAGCTTCTTACAAACAATGGAAAGTCATAACTTAACAAAGCTAATTCAAGCGACATCAAGCAATAAAAAGGTTTGTTTGATAGCAGACTATTGATTTGCATGGTTGAAAATAAACTATAAAAAAATGTAGTTCATATTCATAAATTTGGCCCAAAATTGTTGATGATAGCTAAATTGTAGCATAAATTTGTAAATATTTTACATAAATTTGATATTAGTTTTTATATGATTGAATTGAATTGTATTTGTCGTCACTGGCGTAACTATACTATTTTTGATTTCGGGGTGAAAGTGTATTTGCAACAACAGCAAGAAGGGAGTAGTTACTTTAGCAATGGGAAGCAAACAACTAACTATGATAAATTCTGAAAGAGAATATTCTGAATAAGGAAATGAGTTCTGTTTTGAGATACATTAGATTTTTATACAAATTCGGCATTTGTGTTTCAATGGAAAAAATGCATGGTTTGTTTAAAAAGGATATCGTTTCTTGGCAGTGTCGACTGTCACAAATCACGTTTTATTATATAAACAGCGGTGTGATATACATTTTTTGGCCACTGAGAAAAGTCGTATTTAACACACGTAAGAATACGATATCTTTTATTTTGAAGATATCATTTTAGGCAAAAATTCACTATTTTTTCTGCTAGCCGTAAGAGTATTGTTTATATAATAAACAGAATATTACATGGATGTTTGGAAATACAAAATTTATTTCTCGTGTTTAACAAAATATATCACTCGTTTGCTGCGCTCACTCGTGAGATATCATGCTCAACATATAATATATTTACTCCGCACAACCATGTAATATTCCATATGTATTATCACGTCCGATTGTATATTCATCAGCTAAACAATCTTTATACGTCCATGGAAAGTCTTGTAAACATAATCCAACTATTACTATTTGCTTATGATTTCCAGATTTTGAAAGACGCTTTACGGAATGACTTGACACCGGGGAAAGAGACAGCCAA
>FXAL01015211.1:0-14905 GCA_900177555.1 Renilla reniformis
CAATGGCTGAAAACGCTATCTTTGTAGTCCAATTTTTAACTTTAACTGGTTGAGAATACGTCAGGTGAGATATTATTTATGAGGTGAAACAAAAATAAACTAAGTACAAGCTGGTCCACAGAGTTTTTCACTGAGTCTACTTATAGCTTGTGCAGTAAATTACCTAATAACTTAGCTAATACTATTAGCTACTCACATGCTACAAACGTGCAAATTTAAAATTAAAAGTGCATAGCCTTAGATCTACGTCATTCCGTCAAAACAACGTGAATCCTTCTAAAGATAATCAAGAATAACAGGTTTCCACGTGCAGTTTATCTATAGTTTGTGCATTAATTCACTCCTCTTAACCGGAGAGATTGAATGCTCTCCTGCACCAATAAGCTGTAAACGGCCAATTACTGTTGCAATTTTTTCTCATTTTTCTGTTGGCAAACTAATCATCGCCGAACTATAATCTTTTGAATCATTAGCATAAGTTTGATAGTAGTAGAACATACCGAATATACCTGAAATAATTATATGTCAGAGTATATATGATTTGTGTCAAAGTTCAGGTCAGCTCAAGAAAACATGCGAAAATACTTGAAATGGAAACTGACAAAATGGTGTGATTATCAGATAGGATTTCTGGTTTGAAGTTTTTAAATATTCAAAATACAATAAGAGAATGATATCGGATGGCCTGGTATTAATTTCCTCGCAATTGATAGCGCAAATGTACATTTAACAGATGGAAAATGGTCGACGCCTTGACGACCCGTGAAAATAATACAAGTAAAACTAATTAAAACACTGGAACGACTTCTTAACCATTTATCATTCCTTAAACGTATACTCGCCTCACAATATGCGAGTTGTGGAAATCAAGCCTTGGTTTCAACTACCATATATAGATAATCCGAATGAGAACATTCTCATAAATCTTGTTATTTTGTTAAAAAAAACGAGGCTTCATTTCATCCTTATCTTTCAGTTAAACATCTGCACCAGAATGTAAAAAACTGTTAGATATTGAGTTTGGATATCGAGTGAACACGTCGTACAGGGTCAAATACCATAAATCTGTTTTCTTTTTTTGAAAACGGACATTCAAAGAGCTTTGTATAGTTTCTGAAAATTGTGCATTTTTGTGCATGAAAAAGACTTAAAGTGTACATGAAATGAAAATTCCACTCGTGTACATTTCTCTCTTGTTAGAAAAGAAGTTGAAAAAAGTTATGAGACCGCGTTGTGCAATGTGAGAAAGCACGTATACACATTTCCTGGTGCTGGAAAAACGACTAACCGTTGTTTGTGACTCCATTTTAGTTTTTTATCTACCTCCTTCCCAGGAGTTCAAGGTTGAAACAAAAATATCATTTAATTATATTTCCCTAATGTGATGTTATCCGGTAGCAAGAGAAAAACAATTGAATATTTCATTGATATCAATCCCTGTTCGTTTATTGAAATCAACTTTATATCTAATGCAATGCTGAGCTAAAACTCTCTCTCTCTCTTCATATGATGGAATCGACAATTTAGAAATTACGCCAATGTTTTTTGCCTTCGCAGTATTAAACACATAGAGTGTGAAAGCACAAAATCATGAAGCGGCAAAAACATAGCTTGAGAAGCCCTTGTTTTCAAGGAGGTATATTCTGCACGCCAAGTGCATGAAAAAATACGCTTAATTCGAAGTAAGTCGACTTTCAACGGAGGCTAACTTAATATTGAGACTTGCATTATTTCATTTGCATTAACCTATTATGTTAGAACTAATTAGTAGCAGCAGCTGTTTGATTACATGGGATATTTACATGGAGTAGAATATTAACTTGGATTTGGATTTACAACCCAAAGCCGTGCGGCCGGTTATGGTATCGTCTTTTTATAAAAGAATGCTTTATCAATCGCAATCGTGCGCTTGAAATAAATTTGTAAACAATCGCGCCCTTTACGACATTCATTGATCGAAAATAAAACAACATCAACGAAACTAAGGATTTTTTTCTTTCACATTCAAATTATTATGATTTGTTTTGCTTCGATTTTCAGCTATAAATCTCTCATGATGTGGATTTTGAGTACTCGCCGATGCAAATTTTACATAATTAGAAATAGGTTTCGCTTTTACTTACTTTATCAAATATGGTGAATCATAAATTATATTCGAACCCTTTTCTCCATTTGAGTTAAATGTTACTAGTGAAATGAGTATAATTTATCTGTTAAAATGTATAGATTTGTAGCCTGCAAGCTATAATGTTATATACGTTTGTTGTACAATCTATTAGTATAGACTGGGCAGTTGGTTGTAGTTCAATGCAGTCAGAACGCCTGTCCGGAATGAAGAAAGGCGAAGGTTGTTGTTCCTCTCAGAGTTTTCCACTGAGTCTATTTTAAGAGCTTATACAGAAGACTTAACAATATTCCTTAATTCTTATTTAAATATTTTTCTTCTTCTACAGAAAGCCTAACAATATTTTTTCCTCCAATTAAACACATGAACTTTTGAAGGTGAATTGTTGTTCTGCATTTGATCCGGTAACTTCTAGCATTTTCGAATGAGTCCAATAAAAAAATCCTATCAAATATTGGCGTCACAGTGTCGCGATTTAAAAAAGTTCATCATAAACACTTTAAACAATTTACTTGTTAATGTCATCGTGACGCACAATACATACATGCACAAGATCAGTTTTTCCATTAAGACGATGCCTATTCAATATGCGTAGAGAGCAGAGGCACAGTCTTTTCCCAGCCCCAAAATTTCATCGAACTTGATAAAGAACGAAGTACAATTTTTCATTGGCCACAATTATATGTTTACCTCTGTCATCTTATCGGTTTCTAAAGTGAAAAGATTTTGATAAATTTCTTTTTTTGTGTTTGTTTGGATGTTATCGAAATAAAAATATCATGCAAATGATAATCGTATAAATATATTAAAAATATTGGTTTTGACGTCGATGTGCAGTAGCTATAGAAATTTTGGAAAGTGATCGAATACAGGCTGTCTGCTTCACGATCTCCCGCCCTCTTCGTGGGTCCTTTCATTACAGACTCATTGTTTTCATAATTGCAACATGGCAGCTGACACAACTATATGAAGTCGAATGACTCAATGAAATATGACAGTCGTCGTCTTTTCTAAAGAAAATGTCAACGTATTCGCGAACCTTTCATAACACGTCAATTTACGTGAATCACAACCATGAAACGTCATTATAACGTTATCTTTTATATTTGAGATACTTGTTCATTAAGGACAAGTGTTTGTAGAGAAAAACTTCAAATCTGTTTGTGAGAAAACAATCTCATGAACAATTGGAATAGAAAACTGAAAACCATTCTTTCTACTAACTGGTTACGTAAAAATACGCATGGGTGGGGTGGGGTGGGGTGTGGTCGGTCTAGGTTGAAACAACTAAAAATGGCTTTGTTCAAAGTAACCATGATTACAATGTTGAAAATAGTAACTATGGGGTTCGAAGCTATAAATTTGTGTTAAGAAATAAACATGGAAGTTGAATATAACTCTGTGGACGTAATATTTTTTTCCTGAAATCTTACAAAACGTGGTAATTCGAAGCTTTCAATAGTGTTTTGGCCTTATTTTCGGCATTCAGCAAAAAGTTATTCAAAGGTTATGGTTAATCCACAGAAATATTTAATTCAGTTATATCAATTTGCTCTTTTTCTAGTCGATTAATGAAAAACTTGAAATTGAAATATTGAAAATGAAAAAAATAATGAACAGTTTCTCTATTACGGAAGCAGTAACGTTGAATGCGCGTTGGAACATTGCACCAACAAAAACGCTAGTTGATAGAAACGTCGACTGCTTGGCCCGTTGCCGCCGCCCTGTTGCCAAGTAAAATTCAATAGATATTGATCTGCAATCGCATCATACTTGACATTGTGTTTATTGACAAACTTATTTGAATGCAATGCATGGAACTGGAAATGTTATTCTTTTCAATTGTCAAACTATAAGCTGCAAGATGTCGTAAGTTTCAAGTAGCTATGATTTGCACTGAATTCAGAAAAGCTGGCAGTTTATTAATGCAACTATAACGCACTATATGTCATTGCAGGTGCAAGCAGCGTTAGTCAATTTGATCCAAATGTGGTTTCAACGTCATATTATTATGACATAATGTATGTGGACAAACACGTACCGTTGAAAAATGTACCCGAAAGCATATTCCAATTTGTTCATACTTCTTGTTGTGCCCAATGTCGATATATTTATCGTTTACATTGACATTCCCATCTCTCAATCAAACATGTATTGAAGACGATTTCGTGCTCGGTGAAATACAAAATATTTTTAAACATTATTTTTAAATACGAGATAAGATTTTAGCTAAATCCTAATATCCACAAATCATATTTTACTCTTCGTGTTATTATTTCAGCTCATCATTTAAACATAGATTCTATCATAGTTGCTTATAGATGTCTATATATAACGCTGTGTTACTACTATTCCACTGGGGAAAAAACTTCGGAAAACTGACACTTCTGTTCTGAGAAAAACTCAGTGTATGAGTGAGTGAGTAAGAAAATTGATTACACCATGAACATTTTACTGTCCAAATTCTGAAGATATTTCGCCACCTCAAATTTCATTGGTTTTATCGACAATTGAGATTTTTACTGGTGGACATTCATGGGTTTAGTACATGGGAATATTATTATATATTCTACATTATCATAGATATAGTTCATTTGGAAAGACGTTGCACTGTTGCCGTTGAGTTAGTAACAAGACAAAAGGCGTAACATATTCTCTACCTTGCAAGTGCATATTATTGAGTTGTGATTAAGCTATTAATGCAATTTGATAATCTCATTTGCTACTTTTTGAAAAAAAATTATATAATCCCATGTAAATAATTGTTTATTCCCATGATTGAGAACGAATAATTTCAAATTTACTCACATTAAGCCGAGAAAATATTGAGCGAATTGAGTGTTTTTTTCACCCATCATATCAAAATAAAATGAAACTCGTGGCATGCTACGTAACAAAGTTCGAAATCTAAATAACAAGACCCTACCTTATATTACACGATCCGCATGTCTTTTCAATCACTTTGCGATTATGTTGTCAATTCTGAAAAAATCCATTACAAAAATTTAAGGTTTTAAAAACCACTTCACTCCAACATAAGGTGGTCGTGACTGTGTTATGTATCTATAATATTTGAACTATAATCAATTTAATTAAATAAATCAAAACCACAAATTGTCGTTTCCATCAACGAAACGATAAAGAATTATGCAAACATCACCTTGATATTTAAAAAGTCAACTTTGTAGAATAACACTAGTTATTTCTGTTCCTGCTGTATTTTTGCTTTCAAATACGTCGTATTTAGCTACTACAGCTGCATATAGCTAACACAGATTTACATCAATAAAAAAAACATTCAATAGCAGACTCCTACGTAATGTAAATTGAGTGTTAAAATAGTAACATGTTGTCCTTGAATCTATCATAATAAAAATTTATTTTTGTATTTAATTCACTCGTGTTTGTATATATAACTAAAAAATACAAATAGGTAACAAGGTAAATAATATGATTGCGAACATTGATATGGTGTCAATTGACATTGTATTCCACAATTGCAGTCTTGAATAATTGATATTGATGTTGCTTTTACTGATTATTCACGTTATTCCAAGATGATTCACTGCATACATGGTTGATAGGAAACTTGACAAATTATAACAACACTTTGGTGTCCAATAAACCCATCAAAGACGATGTTTCCCATGAACCAAATATCTCACGCTTTGTTCAAAAATAATCCAATCAAGCAATGAAAACAATCCTTTATATTATTGTGTCATCTTGACATTTGATGTAATTAATAGACTTTGTTATATAGGAGATATATTCGCCAAATGTGATTGGCTGAATTGTGATCGTGGGTCTTCACATAAATGCAATATATCCCTCCTCAACACGTGGAATATTATTGCCATCTGCGAGAAAAACAAACACTATTTTCGGGTGAAATATTTGTACCTATAATATACAGTAAAACACTGTATTACATCGGCTTCGTCTCGTGAAACATGATAAGTATATATTAAAGTCCAACGTCTTCGCAAATATAAACAACATTTCTTTGAAATATCATAATTTTCAATTCATAACATATGTAGCACGATCGTTGTTATCTACATCGTTTTTTGAAGTGAATTCGATTGGTTGAAAATTAATCCTTGTAGAATCTACTATCAAAAAATGGACTTACTTCCTTTTCCTCGAAAAAAGCCTCTTTCTAGTTTTCTGAAATAGGAATGACAGACTATGTATAAGTTGCAAAACAGGAGGTAATTCTTCCCTGTATAGCTACAAGAAACTAACAACAACAACAACAACAACACACTTAAATAATCATTGAATGTAAACTGATAAAAGATGATTATATTTATGACCTACCACATGTCACTAATGAATTCAAGAAATACGTCCAAGCTGCAAAAAAGTAAAGATCAAAATCTTTATAAGACTTTTAGCACCAACCTAACCACAAAAGGACAAGAGCTTAATAATAATAATACCGGAGACACACGCACTATACATCTCAAATAAACCACTATTTTACCCTGATTCAACAGCTGTATTTTCATTTCATAAAAAATATCAATATTGACAACGTAAAAAAGCTTTGAGACATAACTTATGCGTTTCTTATATCCTCAATCCAGCAAGACACTCGAAATTTTTTCTCAGAATTCAGTTTTAAAAACCTATATAATGTACAAACAACATCTCAACAGTTGAAAAAAGGTACACAGATTAAATCTGTCTGTAAAATTTCAGTCATAGCAGTATATAGCTACGTAAAAATTGTTCTATGTAATGAATATTTATCTTCAAACACTTTTTTCATAACATTGTATCAACTTTTATATGCATATAAGTTATCAATTTCATAAAGAAAGCAATTTGGCTGCTTGGGAAAGGAAAATTCATTTATTTATGATGAATTACACATGTATGTAAACGACTGTTATCCATTATTTTAAGGTAAGAGATTTTATCAACATACATGGTTAATTAAATTTTGATTTGGATATATAATAAAATATATCCTTCATTATACAGCATGAAAGATTTATTCAACTCTTTCTCAATACGCGACATTTCAGTATCTAAACATAGCTATTATAAAGCGACGACATTTTACCTTTAATTTGCGTTCAGTTCTGAGTTTTTGCGCTCCAGAACAGGAGATGTGGATTAGGATTTGGGAAAAATAAAGTCTGCATATTTTTATGAGATCAATGCAATACGTATTTGACACTTTTGTGAAGGTGGTGCTCGTGTTTTTGATGCTCCTATTTTTCCCAACATTTACCCCAAAAATTACAAAACATTGTACCGATCCTTGTCATGGAACCGAAGTTGTACAATATGATTCTTTGCTTTGTTCAATTATCACATATTATAGAACTTTACTCCAGTGGTTTTGTAAGTATTCCTAGATATTTATGAGACAAAAAGTGATACGGTCATAAGTATGAAAACGTATCCTGTCAAAAGTACAATTATACTTGTCAAAAACTATAGCGGTTTTTTGCCAGATATTTTCATGTCCTAATATAAATCAATGGGTAGGCTGAACGTATTTTAGCCCGGTGCAGTTGTATAACTACAAGTACCACGATTGCTAAACGGTTGTCCTCCAAAAAAAAAACAAATAAAAATCAAATTGTATAAAATCATCAGAACCATTTTGGCGTTTTGTGTTTCTCGCCTAATACGCCGTTCAAATATAAGACAGGAAGTATCTAAGTGAAAATTGAAGTACTAAAGCTTAACTGTGGATTCAATCTTGTATCATGAGTTTAATATTTGTGCAAAATGAAATATGTTATTAGAAAATCAAATGGCTAATGATCAAAATCAAAACCGAATTTTCTACCGACATTATTTATTGAGCGATCAGGAAAAAGATTATTTTTTGATAAATTTTGGTCAAAAGGAATTCAACAAACAAGAATTATTTCTCGTTATTTATGCATATTGTTTTTGTGATCTATTATCAGGTCGAAAATGAATATTGAATATCAATCAACAGATAAACTTATTTCGCCAATAAATTACGCCTGAAAACGTTATCTCTTTGTTAATTCAGCTGCCTTCTTTTTCAACATTCCAACAGCATAGCTTCGCAGGGTTGAACACTCAGAACAGGGAATTGTTCGGTAAAAGCATTCTATTCTCCCCCAAAAATAAAAAACTCATAATGTCCACGTGCATAGAAACGACAGCGGAGAAAGTCATCGCTCAACAGAGAGAACGTCAGAAATAAAACGTTTATCCAATTGTTAAGCTTGTTGTGAGCACCATATCATACAATTTAAATTAACCTATAACAAGCGACGCTACCTCCTTTTCAAATAGCGTTATTCAAAATAGTTCATAATTTGTGATTAGGATGAAAAAAACCGCGTTTAATTTAAGATAAACCATAAATATTATTGGATAGACTGATTTTCGAGATATATCTACAGATAATCACAATGGCATTCAATCATCGGGATAGTTTGCAAACTCAATTTGTGGTCATATCTATGTTTTAACCTGGAAAATTCGGTAGCCAACAGGCACGTGCGCGCACACACACACTCACGCACACACAAATACACAAACCAAAATAAAAGGTATTTTTGGTCCACACAATATTTCATGCAATCATTATTTCTATATCATATACTTATTAATTGTGAATAAATAATATATTTAATTTAAGAAATAGCTATATGTGCGAATTGCGCACATTCAAAATGATCCATGCACATGTTATAAAATACGAGACAGTATGAAGGTATAATAATGGAAAACACAATGCAAGTAATAAAGCGCGAAATAAAATAATCATATTTTTTGCAGTTTTTGCAGTTTGATTTACATTTCATAAGTTCATTAGTTGAGTTATTGACATGAAACAACCTCGCTATACTTTTAAGTGTGGTAAGGATAGTCCAATGACATCACCATTGTGTTTTGCGCTGAATATCTTTAAACTATGAATGATGGCGAAAATGACGTCATACATTCCACGAATAGGACTTTATTGGCCGTGTTAAATTCTACTTTACAGAAGATGGGTCTGGCCAATTTATTTTCGAAATCCAACGTTTTGTTTCGTGTGGAGACAAACACCTGACTGGGAGAGACAGGGGAATATATTTCATCACGAGTTGCTAAAAAATACACAGGGAGATAATTTTGCGCTCGTTCGCGAAATATTGTTTTTACCACTCGAAAATAAAATCCATATCTTCGCGCCACCGTGTTATATATCTACTGTCCCTATAGGATTCTTTGCTTTGTGATTGTTCTACTATAAACTTGGATTGTATCCAATGTTGAGTGAAACATCTTCCAAAAGATCACTTGGTGAAAATTACTTTGATAAACGATTTTCATAAATCCACATGCAAGTGTTTTTTTTCTCTGTAAAAAAATGTGATGTGAAACAGATGATTCAGCTCAATGAAAAACATTCACATTAATGTTGTGCGATAGCCGATGCAATCCTTAAAAAACATTTGCCTTACAAATCATCGAGGATGTTTCAGTTAATATAGCTAATGTCTGCCTGAATTGCATCAATGGTTAGCTAATTAGTTTGTGTTGAAAAAAAACCTATCTTTCGTTGCCTCATCAATTCAACGTACCACGTATCCATATGGCACGAGCAACAGTTTGAACAAGATACCCATTTATCCCAAATTATTAAGTTGACGAGATTAGAATAGTCATATCCGAGTGATATCATGTTTTATGTTCTGTCGTGAACAATACAACGCATCGTCCACGAATCACTCGACAAAAGTATAATCGACCAAAGAAAAAATGTAAATCAGGATCTACGTGCTGCAATTTTGATATCTTCTCTACGTTTGTAAATTTTCCAAAGATGATGCTACATCAGCAGATTCAGTATTCAGATTATACATTTGCGTTTATTCATGCGTGTGGTAACAATTAATTTTGCTGGGGACGAGGCGGTATGAGACCTGATGAAGTGGAATGAAATTGATCGGGAAAAGAAATCATATTGAAAGCATTTATGGCAGTGGGTCAATTCACATGATGGTTCAAACAACATGTAATACTAGAGTTGATTCTTGCGACCAAGAAACGATAAAAAATTTTCGTTTTAAGAAAAAGTCAAATATTTCACTCAGTTGGAAATGGGATAATTTTCTCTCAATAACTTGAAATATTTCAATTGAATCTGATGTTAAAATGCATTGAAAGATTGTATGAGGAACTTGAAAAATATCACAATATTTGCTCAAAAAGATACATAGAAAATATATATATATATATATCATTCCATTTCAACATAAATAATAAACGTGTTTAATTAAGATTACATAAAGGAACATTAATACATGTCAGAGACAGCCATTACATTAAAGGACGTCCACAGAACACTTCTCCACTTCAAATTGTAAAATTTGGGAACAAATTACGCAGCTTTCAAAAAAAACAAGATATCAATAAATGATGTATTAGTTATTAATTATACTGGGAGGATTAGTTTGCAACTTTGCAGTACTCGACGGACCAGTTGCGATATTCGAACAACGCCAACAATTAACGGATTATCGATTCACTGATATCACAGATAGTACTAATTGTTACATCTGGCTCAATTTTCATTTTTCAAACAGTTTGTCATTCAGATACAATTCACTTGTACAACAAACACACTTACCTGTTTGTAGCATGAATAACAACTAATGTGAAAAAGATAGCTATATCAAATACAACAATATTAAAGTAATCTGCAATATTTCAAGCACTTCAAGTGTGACGTATGTTATAGCATGCATGACGTCATCCAAATACGACCACAAGTCACATTTCTGCTGCAGTTATTGGTTTTTTGACTACGTAAATGCAGGTAACGGATGAATTATATTCACTGTCTTGATAATTGATGAAAGTTTTCCCCCAATATCAAATCAGGGTATTGTCCTATATAAACTTACATTTCAACCTGGGCTGTGTACGTTATCAACTACTTAGACGCGCCTTGTATCAAGTTCGGATGCACCTCGATGAATGATACTTTGAAAATCTGGTTTTGAGGATTCATGTATAGGAAACGTTACAAGAAACAGGATATTACATTACATTGTAGACATACTATACACCTCTCGTCATTGATATAAAATAGTATTGCATGTTCTCTTTGCAGTCTGAAGACAGAAGCACCTTTCTGAAGTCGGGAGCATTTTGAAAGATATGAAATAGAGTAACAATTTTCAACATCACAAATATTTGAATCTTCTATATGTGCGTTTTTCCTAAGAAATAACCAAATAAATTACAGTTCTTATCGCGAAATTAGAACAAAGTTGATCACTTTTACTTCAAATAAACCTGAGATACCCTCACTGTTATGAAATAAGAATGATGTATAGATCTGCAGGCTGGTTTCCATTAAAAAAATCATATTCCTCTGGAAACCAGCAGAACAAATGACTTCAAAAGAATACAATTCAATTAAAGAAGGTCTTACAGGCTCAAACTTCAGTTATTAAAATATTTTGTAGATCATAGATGTTTACAAATTAATGATATTTGCCAAGCAAAACCAACGACCCGTAGTTAACATGTCTGTACGATACTTTCCACAAAAACACTCGGGAGATTACAACAACTTTATAACTTCAACAAAATTTACTCTGGTTCCATTCCAACGCCCTCTAATTATCTCATTACATAATCTTATTATTGAAAGAAGTCTTTCCAAATAACTTCAGGCAATAATGAAAGTTAACAACTTTATTTTTTTTTATTTCCAATATCAAAGATACATAATTCAAGTCTAGATTTTTTTTCATATCATTGCAGATGTATCTGATTTTATCAAAGTAAGTTTTCATATTGAACATGTCTCAACAATAGTAACAAACATGAGAGATGTCGCGATGTTTATCACATTCCACTTAATCCTTTGCTGAATATTCTAAAGACAATTAACAAGTACACGAAATGATTGTGTTACATTGTGAAATGAAGTGACAGACCCCCGGATAATATTGTTTCTTAAAAAGACAGATGTTGTAAAGCATTGGAATCAACGTCATAAACAACCTCATCTCAATCATTCAGTCATCTTTAAGTAACAATATTTGAACAGATGATCTAAAATTTATTGGGATGTGAAATCAGATTAAGTTAGTAAGAAATAAAACCTTGAAGATAAACGTGCAATTTGAACATTTTTTACAACTACACTCCTTCATCCTGCTTGCATCTGAGTGGAGGCCATGCGTGCAAAGTATAGATGCTATTTAATTAAAAGAAAAGTCCCTTTCCCCGGGACTAATCTTGAAAATATGACGTAAATGTGAGCAATGTGGACGATGGAAACTGAGTACATATATTGTCAAGTAGGCTAAAAGATATCGCTGCTGATAAGTAGTTAATGAGCTTGAACAGCATGTAATATTCAACAGATTTCTATCATTACTATCCCTACCTTGTTTTAATTCTGGAATTTAAAGAAGCCTGAAAAATCTAATGTCACTTCTCTATAGATAAAAAATATACGGCTTAAAACATGCTTCAATTGGTGCTGAGCATTCGACCTGTGAACAGCTTTGGACGTTATCATAAGACGGTCTAAATTTCCAGGTGGAAAGATTAAGTATAACATAATATTAAGTATAACATTGTTATCCAAAAGTAACGGCACCGTGTGAAATCGTAGACAATTGATATATTCTGAATGTGGTGAAAGTGGTGATGTGATTCAGTCAAATGCTCATGGAAAACGTTTAGGTGCCATTATTTGACACGTATTTAGAATAATTAAAAAAAGGCAATAGAATAATGTCAAAAAATTATTAGATATTGCTGAATGACGACTAGTCTTTATCAGAAGAGTAGACCCGAATAACATAGATTAATGGCTTCATATTAATCTACGATCCTTTTGTTTCAATCTTATAGTCTAATGTCAGTTAGCCAATGTAAAACGGTGAAACATTCTTTATAGAGTTTTCAGTCCTATGGTGCGTAGACCTACAATCTGAGTAGAGAAAAACCGCCGCGAGGTAATTTTATTAGCAAGTTAGAACGTTGGCAATGTCTATGACCGCTTCTAGCAGGGAATTAATGGTGTAATTTACCATGTATCGTTGAAGATGGTCAAACTAGGTACGTGGAAGAAACAAATTGAATTCTAAATACTGAAGCGGATCATAAAGATAACATGTTTTATTCCAGTTGCCATCCTCAGGATTTTATCAATAAAAACCACAATCACGTACAACATATACATAAATATGATTCAAAACATCTTACGGGTCCGCAGTTCGAGAAAAAAGGAAGGAACGTCTCGCCAAATTATTAGATAAATTGTCACATATGTATAGCTATAGCTATAGCTAATATTTTGCCGTATTGTTCTTAACTGTATAATATCTAGCTAATATGTATTAACGTAAAGTACGTTGTTAACGTACCTGCTACGAAACCAAATCCAAAATAAAACACCACAATGTCCTTTGGGTGATGTTGCGTTTTTGCTGTGAACTCTTGTAATCAAGCACCAAATTATTTGAAACTGGAAGTCCTTTTACTAATTACTGCGACAATTGGTGATTTCCGCTGACATAAGGTGGACCACTTTTAAGAAGTTGAATGGACCATACGACGAGCTTATATACGCCGAGTAAAGTGGGCGAACACGTGTCGCATTCTCTTTTAAATATAGATTATTTCTGACCACTTAATTGCTGATAAATTGCATAACTTGCCTAAAAAATTAATTTAGAACATTTTCAAAAAACATATTCTCTATGTTTACGCCGAATGATCATCTTTTTCTGGATAAAGCGGAGAACAATATTCCGAATATCCAGTGAGATCATATGTTGCTTCGTTCTTAACTTAACATAGGTACCTACTACGTACATTATGTGTGGCTACGAAGTACATGACGTACATGTATATAGTGGGTGTACAATACTCAGATGACAACTGAATGTCGAATGAAACAATTTATTAATATTATACATCAATTCCTCAAAGCACTTGAAAATAAAATGTATAGACAGCTAATAGGATGCCTGAAGCAACTTTCTTCTTAGTAACAATATTACAATGTTGCCAGAAGGTACTTTAATAATTGAAGGAAACACTTCAATATTCTGCAAGCTGAATGACGTATATACATTGTATTAGTATATATTACATTTAATTGCTCTTGCATTATTACTTGTATTCAACCACAAAAATATTAATGTGTGTGCACAGATATAAACAAACGTCACATCACCAATAAAAAATTTGTTAAAAATTTATATGCGACATGATAAAAAGTAGATGATGCGGATAAATAAAATATATTTTAAAAGACTCCCTTCAACTCCGAAATCTTAAAAAAACAACCGAAGTAACGATGTAAACGCACTTAACGATTATTAAATAATATAAAATTAATTAATATGACATCACAAGGTACATTTTTTGGCAAATTTAGTAGTATTTCTATGAACCTTACCACCTATTTGACATGTAATTCTGAGATTTCGTCTTGTTCATTTTTTAAGTGATAAACAAGCTAGATAAATATTGTAGTAAATCGAAAAGTAGAATAAGTTCCCAAGCTTTTGTATTGTGAACAAGGTATGAGATTGAAATGAAAAGTCGAGAAACATTTTGTAAAATAATAAGAAAAACAGATTGCTTATTCATTATACTAAATCAGAAAAATATTATCATGGATAACGAGAGAAAAAATGACAGGAATCTTGTATGTTCGGTGACAGATATAGTGAATATTTCGTTTCTTATTTTTATTAATGAAGGTGCAATTTCATTAAAAAAATTTTTTTATAATTTTTTTTTATAATT
>FXAL01015216.1:0-10313 GCA_900177555.1 Renilla reniformis
GGTAGTGTCCGTCATGATCGGGGTAGTGTCCGTCACGATCAGGGTAGTGTCCGTCACGATGGCAGCACCCAAAGTCGACCAATAAGGATAGAACAACGTGTTCTTGGTCCCAGGCTGTCATACCGGTCACACGGCCGTGATATTTTTGACAATGAGATTCGGCGATGAATACAATATGGCGTTCGCAATAGCCGCAACTTCCCTCTATTACACGTGGTACTTTTATACTTAATCAAGCGTCGTTGTTGTGTGTCAATGTGTCTAGTCTATAGTGTATCTGTGTGGTGGAACGTCGAGTGAACGTGTTTAATATCGGGATGGGTATACAAGGCTTACAATCGTTTGTGAAAACTCAATGTTCCAGTGATGCGTGGCACGATGTTGACTTCAAGGAGTTGGGCGAAACGCGAGAACGTTTACCAGACGCCCCTCTGGTGCTCGTTGTTGATGCCATGAGCTGTCTGAAACATTTCTACGGCCCGAATACTGACTGGGTTTGTGGCGGACAGTGGAACGAGTTGTTGAGGAATGTGGAAACGTTTGTGAGTGCTTTTCGTCAATTAGGCATCGAACTTGTTGTTTTCTTTGATGGCGAACAAGACTCGTCGAAGATACAAAGTTGGCTGCAGGAGGAGGAAGAGAGCAGGCAGTTAGTGCGTCAAATATTGACCTATATCACGGCGAGCGCATCGTTTCCACCTAAAAGACAGTTCTTCGTCCCGAAGAGTACCTCCACGTGTTTGCGCTTGGCGTTTCGTTGTCGCGATGTTGTTGTATGTTCCACTGTGGCGGATTTGCATCAGGAAGTGGTAAACTATTGTAAGAAACACCATTGTGCTGGTATATTAGGCTACCATTCCGATTACTTATTGCTTCACGCCTTGTGTTACTATTCCGCATCGCATTTGAAAATTATAAAAAACACAACCATAACTTCAGTCAAGTTTAATATTGAAGTCATATTCCGCGAGCTAGAATTGGACAAATCAAGATGGGCCTTATTCTCTTCGCTATTGGGTAACTCGTTCATACCAGAACAATGGTTAGCACAATTTCATTGGTCATTACTCGGCCCTGACCACCCATTGGCCAAACTGCAGGTTAGTTACCCGACGTCATTGAACACCAATATACTTTTATTAACCATACTCAGACTGTTGTAATAACCAACATAATATTGTCACCCTAGACCATGCTTTATGGTTGGTAACTTGGTAGAATACCAACTTTAATTTATAATTGGTACTTTTATATTGCATTGGTATTGTATTGTCTTCAAATAAGAAAAGATAATATGCGTCCAACTGGTATGTGTTGGTAGAGATTTTTGTTTGAGTTTCGAGGCTTTGGTTTGTCGTCTGATTTCCAATGATGGGATAGAGCCTGGAACATCAAATACAAAAATCTCTGTTGCAAAAAAAAACACAGTTACACTTTACAGCCATGTTTCTTGTTTCTAACAAGAAATTTCGAACATTCACACAATCAATAGGAAACAATCAAATCATAATTGATCAAGTAGATTTGATCTACTTTGTATGCTTAATTGCAGGCTCAAGTTGGCAAGCAGTTTATCCTGCCACCCTATGACGTTGTAATCAGAAGTGTTGCGAAGTTTGTTCATGATTTAGAAGATCCCACTGATCTGACTGATGTTATGTCCCAAGTCCTACTAGCACCAGAGGTCCCTCAAGACGACTTCTTACAAAGGCTGTCTCGTTCTATTGCTCATTATAAAGGCGAAGAATGTGATGCGCATGGTAAGTTGCCATGGAAACAATGATTTAAGTAAAAAAACAGCTGTGTGATTTTTTCACTTACCACCCCCTTCCCCGGGAATTTACTAACACCTCGAGATATCAAAATACCTCGGGATCCAGGGGAAACTGTCTTCAGCTTTGAAAAGCTTGCATTAGAATTGGTCCCCTTTGATTTGTGAGTGATTTCTGAAATCATAACCCCCCTGAATTTGAAGAGATCTCAAACTTGATTTCACCCAGCCCCCTTTTTCAAAAACTACTCTAAAATCCCCCTTGTTAGTGAACAACAATACCCCTTGCTTCGAAAAACACCCCTTTTTTACCAACCCAAACTGCCCCTGGATTTGAAAAAAGCACACCCCTGTCGTCAATATCTGAACTTGGATATGAATTCATTTCCCTGAGTTTGTAAATGGCCTCCTAGCACCCCCTGGATTTCAAAAACAATCTTCCTATATTTGACCCCCTGAATTACTAAAACATCGGTGTTTCGACATCTGAGTAGGTGAATATCCCCACTCCCCTTGTTCTCATAGTTTCAAATTTTCGTTTTCTAGCATTAGAGAATGGTCAAAATGAAATTGATGATGATTACCCTGTTGTGACCAATACTGCAGTGAAAGTTGATGTGCTTTCTTCACCAAGCAATGGTACTAGTGAATCCAATTATCAGAAGCGATGGCAACATTGGCAACAACACCAATATTTATCTGATCAATTATTGCAAACAACTAACAACGTAAGTGTTGAAATAAAAAAATGATTTCTCTATCACGAAAAGTGAAAATAAAATGATCTCTCTATCACGCAAAAATGATTTGAAAAAATGATTTCTCTATCTCGAAAAGTGAAAATAGAATCATTTCTTTATCACCAAAAATCATTTCTCTATCACGAAAAAATGATTTTTCTATCACGAAAAATTATTAGTCTATCACGAAAAACGATTCCTCTATCTCAAGAAATTGAAAAAAAATGCTTTCTCTATCACTAACAATGCTTTCACGAAAAATGTAAAAAATGATTTCTCTATCACGAAAAATTGACTCCATCACGAAAAAAATTTTTCTCTTAAAAAGTGATTTACCAACATGAAAATTGGAAAAAGTGCTTCCTCTCTCATGAAAAGTTAAAAGAAAAAGACTTCCTTGATTACGCGAAAAAACTTCTATCACGTAAAAATGCTTCTCTAATCTCTATGGCCCACGCAGAAAATTTTTTGAACGTTGTCATTAATCACAAAAATCTTGGGATAATATGACAAGAAAAAATGTCATCTCATCTCATAACGTCATTTGAAATTAAACCTACAGTGTTGAAATTTGACCAGTCGATGTCACTTTTTCAGCTTACCAACGGTATATCGCCTACAAACTCAGAATTGGATGTTGAAAAATTAACTGAAAGCGTTGGAGATATCCAACTTGAACAACTTGAATTAGAAAAAGCGGACCAACTTAGTCCCACTCGGACACTCTCTGCACCTGATACACCCAGTACGCCGACACAGCAGTCATTCGCACCCACAGATTTAACGACGGATACGAGTTTGGACACAACACCTAGCGGGATTATGGTGTTTTCCGATCCAACTGCAGACACGTCGGAAAACAGTGTGCTCAGTGAGTGCTTCTCTATGTTGTTTAAAAGCCATTTAACGGAATTTGTGGAGTCAGTTTTGAACACGCGACGTTTGAAAATGACATATATTTGTTCTGTTTGAATATAAACATCTTGAAAAAAATAGATAGCTTTGTGAAACCAACGGATCAATCGTTTGTCGCGATGTATTTATATTGGTTTTCTAAGACGCAATTTTCTAGAAATTTCTTTAAAAGTTTCCTATACTTGCTAATCCAAGATTAGGAAAACTGAGATCTCGACCTGCTTGTATTAACAAGTTTTTTTTTTAACAATACACTGTCATGTGTACAACCACCTATATGTTTCTTCTGAAAAACTGCGAATATATTTTCGCTCTTGATGATAGCTACCGTGCAATGGAACTTATTTGTTCTATTTTAAAATTAAATTTTAGCTTTGAGTACTAACAGTTCCGAGGTGAATCCATCGCCAACGCCATCAACTGACTCAGAACCAACACCATCAAGTCTGCCATTGCAGCTTCCTTCTTTACAACAAACTGACACCGTCCCGGTCGCTTCTGATGGCGGTAAGTGCCATAATAACCTAGCATATAGTTCAAAATTAGTTAATTACCGGGCATGTCTCGAATTTCTCATCCATTTCTCAGCCAAAGCGTAGCTACAAAACGTTACAACGCACACGGGAATGTTGGGAGGGTACGACACAAGTGTGTAAAACACTACGGTATAGCAGAGTGTTTACGAGTATTCTCCAACATTTTCCGAAGGCGTTATCCTTCCGCTTTGGCTTTGGCAACTGAACGACGAGTTTTACTGTTCGGTTTGATAGTCAACACACATGGAATCCGTCAATGTTGAGCCGCAAACACCGTTGATAACTTATGACCTAATGCTTGTGTTTGCAGATGATGAAAAGTGCGGTAACGAGAAGTCGTTGTCATCTTTCTATGCATTCATTTCACCTGAAGTGTTGAAAACCGCTAAGAAGAGACATCAATCGGGTCAAATGATGGAGATGGTTTATCAGGTATCAGATATTACCCGGCTTATTAACTACAGAATATTATTAGCCGATATCATGGAGTTCGGAGCACTGTTCTCCTTACGATATTCCCCGTAGGTGGATTAAACTTGAGGATAAAATGAAGAAAACAGCACAAAATTGACGTTTTTTGCCTTTCGTCTGAGATATAATCATCGATGATCGTCATACATGAATCGTAATAGTATTTGATAAATCTTAGGTGTTGTCGAAAGGAGAAATAAAGATTGGCGTTGCCCTTGAAGACGAGAACGCCAAGGGAAGGTCGCACTCGGCTTTGTTATATCGTAGTGTTCGCCAGCGTATCTATGGTATTTTACTCGATAAGAAATTGTATGATTCCGCGGGAGCCGAACAACCGCGGACACCGCCGCCGTCTGTGCGCGAATGGTGTATGTATGGTGGTAAGAAACTGGAGAAACCTGATATGGTTGAACCAGTCAGTCTTGATTGGGATGTACCACCATGTAAACAACTATGGTTAGGAACGGATGCCAGTGATAATAGCAAGAGGTTGAAGGCTTTTCTTTCGTGCATGTTGAGTGATTCGCCTGGAATGGTCAAGACTACTATGGTACCTCAGAGATGTGTTATACTATGCTGTGTCCTAAGGTATGTACGCCTAACAATTAATGACTTCGCAACCTAGCTGTATATGAGGCTCGAATATGGGCGGGGGTTACATATGGCCTATGTGCTTTGAAGTTTGACCTTCGGAAAATATTGCTATAATTTGCTGGTCATGTTTGACCTACAATAAACAATTTCCAATAATATCCCATCTCTTCTCAACTCAAATCAACCTTCGACTGCGTGTTAACGCAGAATTATAGCTTGGTTTAATTATGACATTTTGCCTACCAGCAAGTTTTCGACCAACATTTACCACGTTTGAAGCTGTTTTGAGACTTGAAAATAAGAGTTTTGTGTTGTAGCTATCGGTTATTATGTCAATACATTTGCTGGCTAGCTACATGTTGCTTTCTTTCTTGATTTTTCCTTAAAGTTATGGTTTGTAATGGTTTGGGATCGGTTGGTTGAGAAGTAGTTCCAATCTTCTTCGCCACCGCAATGGTCTCGTTTCTCCTAGTATAAGGTTACGTTTTGTTTATTGTTTAGATATCTGATTCAAAAACAAGGTGGTCATGGTATACTTCGTCCACAAGAGTTAGAAGCGTTTCTGGCTCAGGCGTTATCACCACACCTCACTACTGAGTGCAATGTGACTAATCTTAGTCAGATCAAGGTGAACAAGGTTGAAACACGCGGGGTTCAGCTAGCAACCATCTTCATGCGTGGTGTAGAATGTGCGATATTTGCCAATGATGCATGTGGCTCGCCTATACCATGGGACCTTGTCTGTCCGTGGAATTACTTCGACGGCAAATTGTTCCAGAGTAAATTGAATATGGCGACGACGGAGAACAGCACGTTATTGGATCTTTGTGATGGAAATGTACGTGTAATAATTTATTTCTGTAGTGTCAGCATTACAACTCCTTCATTTCGCTTCCCCTAAAATGCGTTGGGGTGCTGCAGAATATAGCTACTTCCAAGACGTCTCTTCGCAAAAATCTGACGAGGAAAGTCCATAGTTATGATAATATGAGTGGTTCATATTTAGCTTAGTTTAAAATGATTCAAAATATATTCAGTTAAGAAAATCGTCACCTAAGACCAAGTTGGGGTTGGTGACTTCACTAGGTGACTGCGTTTTCCACCAAACTGAATAGCTACATTAAACGGACTGTCATGAAATAATCAAAAACAAATCGTCGTTTGCCCTCGGATAACCACGGCAAAAGCTATAAAAGATACGCAAGTTGTTGAATATCAACAAATCTTGTGCAGGTAACAACAGGCTTATTTCCTTTCAGAGTTCTCGCATGGAGAAAGTGGAACGCATGAAGTGGTGTATAATGGAGGGTCTCGGACAAGATTTTATGTTGAATGGTCTACCATCAAACAGGAATGCTACCAATGTTGGTTTACTACCATCGCCTTTCTTCGGACCCATTCCACCACATCTGCGCAACGCACCGCTACCCAGCATGCATTTCACAGCAGCGGGCGCCAGTGCTCTGGCGTATCAGCAGCAGAAGGCGCGCGGACGTGGCAGCAAGAGGCCTGTGTCTGGTCTCGGTGGTACGTTACAGGTGGCGGGTGTACCTGTCGCGAAATTTCAAGGTGAGTTTTTCTCACTACGTCATAAGCACAGAGAATAAACCAAAAGAAAGAGCTCGGGCGCGCGACAAAAGCGTAAAAGTTCCTTATGGTTGTTTTCTACCAATGTCCTAGGTAACCGTGCTGGTCGTGGTTATAATCCCAACCAACAAGTGGTGGTAGGTGGACGATCCAGCGTTGATATCGCCGAGCCTAAATCAAGTATCCGAGGACGCGGCTCGCGTGTTCCTTCTGCTGGACGGGCCGGTGTATCGTGGGCACCGGAAGTCGATAAAGACTATGAGCGTAATCCAGGTGAGATGTCCTATCCGGTTCCGTCACGTTCGATACGGTCATAATTTTGCTTAATTTTCTATTCTAAATACATGTCAATGATGTCCTCGCCCAACTGGGGAATCTGATTTTCACACTTGCGGGATCTTGTTATTAAGTTTATAAGTTATAAGCAAACACGTCAAACAGAAATTCAATGTTTTTTCAATTTTCCCATGCCACAGTGTACCCAGGAAGCGGTCAAACAACACCATCAACGAACCTCAGTCAGGTACATGACGTCATAGATCCCAATATCAATTACTCGCCCAAACAATCCCGGATAAAGAAACGCGGCTTGAACAAACCGCCCGATAACAAGGCGCCCATGGCTGCTATGAATATACCGGGGGGTGGTGACATGACTCAGATGATGCCGCCGCCCCGGGTGCCCATGCAAGATCCCAATCAGATGTTTGCGAAGATGCCGGGGCATTTTGGAACTATGGCACCCCCACCCCGGGGTCGTACCATGATGGTGGACGCCCCCCGGTCGAATATGTCGCCGCCGCAGAAGAATCACATGATGAACCCGGCGTTAATGGGTGGTGTGAACCCCGTACACGGCATCATGCCAGGTTTAGGCATGCACAACCCACACGATAAGGCGATGATGGGTCGCGGCTGGTGGTGGGAACGAATGAAGCAACATCATCCGTGAACTACAGAATGGATAGAGAGATTAATAGATACATATAGAAGACCGCTTTTGTCGCCGTTGTTTTAGTTGAAACAAAGTTTCTGCGCATGCTCCTTTTTAATAGTCATCCTATATGGTCTTGTTCGATTGTCGTGTGTTTTCGTGGCGGTCCAGCACGGCGAAATTGAGTGTTTCAGAAAATATTGTGTTTGGTGGATATTTTAAGACTTCCTGTGCTTCTCTGACAATATATATTCCGTCTTTTTAAACTTTTTTTCACGGCAATAGCAAATTCAAAGTTACGCTGAGGTCCTAGATTTGACTGCTGCTTTGGGTGTGTGATGTGTATCAACAAATCAACGATATTTCATGAACTGTTAATTTTTAAAATTATTCTTGGAACTAGAGATTGACGTTTCGCTGAGATAAATTTTTTGCAAGTTTTTGGATTCTATGGGGACACGCGTCATCTCTCTCTGATGTCACTAAAACAGTCAACTATTTGTGTTCTTGCAGTCGTTTGAACGGTGAAGGCGTCTGTGCGTTTGATATTCTTTTGAAGGAGCAGGCAACATATATATATATTATTGAAATTCTACATCATTTGTAAATGGAAACGAAAACATTAAAATATGTTTCAAGAATGTGTTTCACGTCGTATGTTTCTTTTTCAACTCAACTAGCTACAACCACTTTCAGTGTCTCACCGTTTTTACCACTGCAGTGTTGGGGACTCGGGGGATAGCTTTGGAAAATGGGAACTTGAGCGAAACTCTTTATTTCGCTAGAAATCAAGGATTTCGAAAACGCCCTGAGAAATTAAACGTCCGGATAACGTTTTCCCGACATTGAACCAAAATTCGTCCAACGTTGAATGAATCAGATATGGTACATTGAGTCACGGGGGCAAGTCAGTCCGAGACCATTGCATATTAATATGTTGTATTTTCAATTGACATTTTTAAATACAAAATTTCATTAATCTATTTTTCATGCTACATAATATATTCATATCCCTGTTACATTATATACATATATAAAACATTTCATGCTAGTGACTGTCAGCATTGATGATTATTATACCACTATCATCCTGTTAATAAAAGACGGCGTGGTCAAACGTGTGATAGGACGTTCTTTTCGTCATAATGTTCTTTCGTGGTATTGTGTTCTTCAGGCAATGTGGTACATGTGTAATGGACGTCACTTGTTTCTTGTTCATCTGATATCTTCGAACAAGTTAAACCAATCTCGCAAGGACAGTGCTCAAAACCGGGCTAAAAAATTAACAAAATTTACAGATGTGCGTGGGTATAATGTTCCCATCCCCGAACCTGCCTTGCTTATTTGACCTAGAAGTGATTTTTCACGTAATCCGGTTTTGGGTTCTTTCAATATACAAAATTAGCTAGCATATTGTCGAAGAAGTGATGTGGTTTCCGCGTTGCATGTATCACTGCGGTGACGTGTGTGCGTTTGGTAGCTACTTGTAGGGCATGGTTCAATCATGTTGTGGGTGGACGAGTGTGAAGAGGGGGCTTGAATCGTTCTCCTTGTGGGTCAACAGGGAACGGAAAAGTCTTGAAAATTACCAAGGTCTTGTTTCATCTCAATAAGGTCAAATCCAACTCGTAAATTCTGATATCAGTTCCCGAAAATTTGTCAGATTCGAACAGCGGAAGACTGTCAAGGATTTGAGCGATTCAAAAAGGAACTTGGAAAACTTTGAATAGTTCAAATAATAGAGAGTGTGTAGGTCTTGCCTGGGATTACTACAATCTACTCACCACAATAGCTGGTCGACATTTCCCTCCCAAGGAAACTCTAGCCACACAGAATCCAATTTTTTCCTCGTTCATCAAATAGCTTGAACAGCATTCTTTTGTGCCACAATGTTTGTGTTGATTACAAAAAGGTGCTGGCTAAACACAGAAAAAGAGAACATTCCTCACTTGATCTACCATAGTTTATATATAGCTAGAAGAAGCGCATCGTACTAATGGGTCACTTAAGAACAGGCCGGTTGGCATAATTGGTGCGAATCAAGTTCGTGAATTGAACACACGTACTTCAATGTAGAATTGTTTGTCCGGAACAAGGAAAAATTGTGTTATAATGTACAAATTCAATGTAAAAATCTCCGGGATATATTTTCGCCCTTAACGGAGGATAAGCTTACTATATGCAAGGTTACATACCTAGTTTATTATGTGTTTCAGTTTAAGGAGAAATCAGATTTAGAATTAATAATTGGTGAAAATAGGGCCGTGGTCTTGCCTGATTCGGCCAAAGATGAACTGTTTAACTTACCAAACCACAGCATATCTCGTTAAGTATGGTCAATAAAATGAAACAAGAACAGATATATTTTGTTATGTACGTTGCGACCAACATCTCCCTTGGTCGCTGTCACAGTTACACCACGACTCTCTTTATGAAGAATTGTGTTTGCAATGAGTTTTTTTCAGATACACAATATACCGGTCAAGTTTGGTGGTTGTGGGTTACCAAGTGCAAGAAAATACGCTATACTTGACATATGAGTGTTGTAACACGAGAACTGTTTGTGTCTCGTATTCAATATGCTCATCCTGAAGTCCTATCAAACTCGAGTGTATGTAGTCTGAAGATCGTATAGTGGAGTGCTCTCAATACCGTAGATAATAATAGAATAATGACACTTGTATGGATATATATATTTCCATATGAGCGGGATTGATATTAGCACTATTTTGACAAAAACGACGAACTTTTTATTTTTTTTTTTG
>FXAL01015738.1:0-12604 GCA_900177555.1 Renilla reniformis
TGTATGAAGGAACATCCTCTCGATTAAGTGGCACTTTTGTTGTGATTAATCCTATACAATAAAAGGGAATTGACAGTGTACTTAGTGTGGTGCACTTTCCAGTTGGTATATGGTACATATATACTACCTGTGTCTTTGTCGATGGTGAAATGGTTATGGCCACCACTCTGAATGGAATAAGAAATCTTGGCATTCAATCCAAAATCTTTATCGTTTGCAACTACTTCTTCGACGAAGGTTCCCGCAGAGAGATTCTCTGTTATGTTACGAGAATAACTACTTTTCATAAACTCGGGATCGTTGTCATTCTCATCCAATACAGTGACATCCACACGCAGTGGTTTAGATTTCAAAGAAGGCAAGCCTTTATCTTGTGCTGTAATTTCCAACGTAAAACTAGACGCCTTTTCACGATCAATCATACCATTGACTAGTAATTCACCAGTATCGGACACTAATTTAAACTTGTTGTCAGTATTGCCTTTGGTGATACTGTACTGAATTTCAGAGTTTCGACCAATATCTCTATCTGTAGCAGTCACCGTCAAGACTTTAGTATTAGTTGGACTATTCTCCTTCACACTTTCTTGAATAGTAGACGTATTAAATACGGGCTTATTATCGTTGATGTCGGTGATTCGTATCAGAACAGTAGCTACATCGCTTAAGCTTGGTAGACCTCCATCAGTAACAAGAATGGTCAGATTATAAAAATCTTTCTCTTCGCGATCCAATTGAGCAGCTAAACTAATCGCCCCACTGCTTGGATCAAGTGTGAATTTGTTATTTTCATTTCCACTCTCAATAGTGTACGTTAAACCGCCAAACGGATCCTCGTCAGTTGCTTGGACAGTAAGTACTGGCGTATTCATCCCATTTATCTCAGATACATCCTTGTCGTATATGTTTGGTTTGAACAACGGAGATCCGTCGTTTACATTCAATACGTTGATCTTAACATCAACATTGACGCTATGTTTTGTGTCTTTTGCTGTTACAACAAGTTTATACACATCAACAAGCTCGTAATCCAACAATGCATTGGTGTATATTTTTCCATCTTTGACATCAATACGAAACGTATCAGAATTGTTTATATCATAAGATATATCACCGTTTATACCAATATCTTTATCAATAGCGTTCACCTGCAATACTGATGTGTTGAATGCGACGTCTTCTCGTACAGATACTGAAAGAACAAACGTGATTAAAGAGGATAGCTACACCGACTTATTTCCACCTTCATTTACTCACCTTCATATGATGTAGAACGTTGGAACGTTGGAGCATTATCGTCCAGATCAGTGATCTTCACAACAAAATCTTTAACTGAAAACAAACTGGGGGCTCCTTTATCTTTAGCTTTGATACTCAAAGTGTATTCGTCCAGTACTTCACGATCAAGAGCACCTTTGACAGACACGATACCAGTGTTTTCATCAATCTGAAAAGCATTCTGTGTATTACCAGATGTTATTTCATATTGAATTTCACCATTCACTCCTATGTCTTTATCTGTAGCGTCCACATCAACAATCAAACTGCCTGGTTTTGTATTCTCTGCGACAGTGAACTGGTAGACAGTATTTGTAATCACTGGTGCATTATCATTATCATCTTCGATGGTGATTGTAATGGTAGTTGTAGTCTTTGCACTCGGTGGTGTACCACTGTATGAAACATTGTTACTGGCTGAGATGGTCAATGTGATAGACTGGTGTTCTTCTCTATCGATCAAATTTTTCACTTTTATGACTCCCTTATCAAGTGTAAAAAAACTACCACCAACGCTACTAGTATCAAGGGAATAAAACACTTCACTATTGATCCCCGAATCCGGATCAAAGGCTTCAACTTTCATAACTGTTTCGTCAATCGCTGTATTTTCTCGCAACTTGATCGCATAGTCTTTAGTGAAGTAAGGTCTGTTATCGTTCACATCAGATACTGTCACAACCACCTCGGCAACTGAAGATAAGGACGGCGAACCAGCGTCTTCTGCAGTCACTTTGATCACATGTCGGTCAGCTTTTTCACGATCCAAAGGACTTTTCGTTGTTATGACACCAGTTGAGCTGTCAATTGTGAATTTCTGCGAAGATACAGCGTCGACAGAGTATGATATCTTAGCGTTATCACCAATGTCTTTATCAGTTGCTTTGACGGTCACTACTGCTCCTAAAAACAACACATATATGATATTACATTACATATATCCACAACCATATTGATATACACCAAGTGCACGTACCTGCAGCCGTATTTTCAACCAGGGTTTTTGCGTAAGAACTAGGATCAAATGTTGGTCTATTGTCATTTACATCCAACACAACAACACTTAAATCTCGAGATGAAGACTTTCCACCACTATCTGCAACCGTCACTGTAAGGTTGTAATACTGCACAACTTCGCGATCTAATTTCTTGGCGGTTGACAGTAATCCAGAATCTTTATCTAACTTCAAAGCTTGGTCATTATTACCAGAAGTTATTGAGAACGACAGTTTGTTGCCATCTCCGTCTGTGGCGTTGAATTGCACGAGGCTTGTACCAACTGCCACACCCTCGGAGATACGAGTTACTGGTGAACTCGCCTCAAACACTGGAGGATTATCGTTTCTGTTTTCAACCGCGATTAATACACGAACTGAAGAGGACTTCGGCGAAGCAGCTTTATCGGAAGCTACAAAATATACACAGTGTAAGTTACGACCAGCAAAGAAAGGCAGGTGATGATGATATAAAAATAATCGTGGAAATTAAAGTAATTTACCAGTTACTTCAAGGTCGTAAGAAGCAATTGATTCATAATCCAATGCTTGGGCTGTTTTGATAATGCCTGTATCAGGATCAATTTTAAAATGTTCTTTATTTAATCCTGAAGTAATGGAGTATGTCACTTGACTGTTATTCGCAGCGTCTTTGTCTGTTGCTTTGACCTAAGAATCGGAAGTTTGTATATAATTCCATAGTAATCTTGAGATGAACCGAGCACCACCACTCACCTCAAGAACAGCCGAGTCAACTGATGCATCTTCTGGTATCTTACCACGGTATGATTGTTGTGTGAAAACTGGCGAATTATCATTGACATCTTTCACTTCAATGTGAACCAAACGATTAGTAGACAGTAATGGAGATCCCTTATCTTCTCCTTTCACAGTTAACACGTAACTGGCAACTGTTTCACGATCTAAATCTGATTGAACTTGAATTAAACCACTGTCGGGATCAATCTTAAATCTATGGAAAAGAATTGTTGGTCAACAATGAATGTGTTTGTAAATGCAACAAAAGGCACATCAACCTACGCGTTATCAACGTTTCCTGAGATAATGGCGTATACCACTTTACTATTAAGTCCTTCATCTTTGTCCGTTGCTAATACTTTTCCAACAGCAGCAGAAAGCTTGGCGTCTTCACTGATCTCAAAATCATATCGTGTTTGATTAAACACAGGCTCGTTGTCGTTTTTATCAAGTACTTTGACATTAACGGTCACTTTTGAACTTCGTGAAGGTGAACCACCATCTTTTGCTAAGACTTCGAAAGAATAAGACGACTTCTTTTCACGGTCCAACGTCACCTTGGTTTTGATTTCACCATTATTCTATAAACAAGGAAAGTCAATGAAAAAAAACAACTAGTATATACATTAACAACCAGTGCCAGATTTTTCTGATTGGTATGTACGAGAGCAAAACTGCACCCTACTTACTGGTCCGATTGAGAAAGTTGAGCTTGGTTGCACCAGTTCATATGTGACTTCGCCATTTTTACCATCATCATCGTCCCGAGCTTGTACAGAACATACTAACGAACTTTGAGCTGAATTCTCGGATATCTGACAGTTATAAGCAGTTGTCGGAAACTCAGGTGTCTCGTCATTCTTATCATTGACAGTTACCATCACTGAAACACTAGAATAAAGCGATGGTGTTCCTTTGTCACGAGCTTCAATCACCAAACTATATGAAGAAACTTTCTCGCGATCCAGCACAACTTTAGCAACCAGGTCACCGTTTGATTGGAATTCAAAAGTACCCGAAGGATCACCACTCACTATGGTATAACCAATTTCTGCATTTAATCCAAGATCTTTATCTGTTGCTGGTCCTAACTTCCCAACCACCGCATTTTTTGCATTATTTTCATCAATTGTGAAGGAATGAATGAGTTGTTTAAACAGTGGATCGTTGTCGTTGATATCAGTGACTTTAATATCCATAACGGCGGTCGAGGATAGCGGGGTGGAACTACCATCTGTCGCTTTGATGGTTAACCTGTACGAATCCGTAGTTTCACGATCAAGAAGTGTAGAAACTGTGACAACGCCTATACATAAAAGATGTGTTTATCATGTGCTACTAAGATAGATTAAATGCATTCGCAATCCAATCATCACCTGATGCACTTATACTAAAAGCATTTCCAATGTTTCCATTCGTTATAGAATATGTAACACTTCCTCGTGGACCAGAATCTTTATCTGTAGCTTCAACATTACCAACAAAATGACCAACCTTGACACCTTCAGACACTGAATGCGAGTAGGGGTCATTGATAAAAACTGGCTTATTATCGTTGTAATCCTGCACAATTATTTGAACATTAGCTTCTGTGCTGCGTCCAGCGCCATCCGTAGCTACTACGGTGAAAGAATAAGTCGTCGTTTTCTCGTAATCTAGTTCTTTTTTCAATTGGATATTTCCTGAAAGAGAAACGATAGAAAATTAGAACTAAACATGGAGGTTACTAGATCAAGATAGGATGATAACGGGAACAGAAATATTTCCGTTGCTCTGGTCTGGCACCAATGGAATTCATGAGAAATACGAGCTACTTAAAACAAGCACAAAATACTAGCGAGTTACCGTTTGTGTCTATTCCGAACACGCCACCAGCATTGTCGGTAGTTTTCATGCTGTAAGTAACCTTTCCATTATTACCACTGTCTAAATCACTCGCTACCACCTAAGAGAAGTACACCAACCAATCAAATCAATTCAAATCATGGTTACTATACCATCTTCAATCCATACCAACCTTCGTTACTTGGTCATTAACCTTGGTGTTTTCCGAAACATATTTTATGTATGGTAGTCCTTGGAATAGTGGATCATTGTCATTAATATCACCAATATCGATGGTCATTGTAGTTTGTGAATTTTGTGACGGTGAACCCTTATCTGTTGCTTGAAGGACTAAACTATATGATGGTCTGAAGATATCGATATAAAAAGTTTAAACGGGCGAAACAAACTTGGAATTATGTTCACAATAGACTTCACCTTATTTCCCGATCCAAACCGGAGTTCACTGTAATTTTACCATCGTCTTGGTTGATTATGAACGCATCACCCTTGTTACCAGAGATTATGGAATACGTCACTTGACCTGCAAGACCTGTACCAGAAATCATTTGAATGTCAATAATTGATGATAGAATTTACTGCAAGGATCGTGTATAATGGGAGTAATATGCAAAGAGTATGGGTTAATAGTTTGTGTCTATTTCGAATACACCACCAGCATGGTCGGCGTATGTTTGGTCAAATAGTATCTCTGCGTAATTAATTACTATTAACAGATTCGCTTTAAAAAAGGCGTTAGTCCAAGTAAGTATGGGCCGTGGGTAGATTAAATTTTGGTTGAATTAAAACAAATGTTGTGTGTACGTACCAGAGTCGTCATCCGTTGCTTTGACAGTTTTTACATGAGTTCCTTTCAAAGCATCTTCATCAACCGAAGCCTTGTACGGTGCACCAGTGAACACCGGTTTATTATCATTGATGTCCAAAATATTCACAGTGACTGTTGTCGAGCCAGTGTTGTACTCAGCTCCTTGGTCAGTTGCGACAACAGTAAAGATGTATTTCGTTTTTTTCTCGTAATCAAAAGCAACCTTAGTAGTAATGGTTCCCTTATCAGGATCAATGGCGAACGAAGACGAATCTGTGTCTGTGATGGAATATTTGACTAGACCATTTGTGCCCTCATCTTCATCTAGAACAGAAGAGCGGGTTATAGTACATACGTATTTTATCAGCAGTGGAAGTGTAGGGACATGTAACATTTCTACAATAACCAGTGACATTGCCCAGATCGCTACCTGAGTTGAAATCTTTGGCATTTAATATAGACGAACTTACCAACTGCGTTGACTTGTACAACTTTACTTCCAACGATTTCATTTTCCGAAATTGGTACGACATACGCCTTGTCAAAATTAGGCTTGTTGTCATTGACATCTTTGATGTTTACTGTCATTTTAACAGAATCACTAAGAACAGGGAAGCCACAATCTTTGACTTTGACAAAGAACACAAACTGCGGTGTCGACTCACGATCTATTACAACTTTCGTTTTGACATTACCGTTTGAATCAACGGAAAAAGTATCTTCAACGCTTTCTGGGATTTCATATTGAAGAGCGCAGTTTGTTCCAGTGTCCGGATCACTGGATGTGAGTGTTGTAACAACTATGTTGGCGCTAGAACCTTCAGTAATGGTGAAAACACAATTACCAGGACATTGGATGTTTGGACTTTCGTTCATATCATTTACGGAAACCGCTAATGTAGTCTGAGCGCTTTGTGCAGGGTTTCCCCCATCCACAGCTTTGATACCTAAGTTATAAGATCTCGTTTTTTCATAGTCTAAACGATAACTCAGAACAATGTCGCCATTTGATTCAATACGAAAACGACCTTCTTCATTGCCGCTGGTTATTGAATAAGTGATTAAAGCATTGATCCCGGAGTCTGCATCTGTCGCTATCACAGTCCTAACAACGCGTCCAACCGGAGCATTCTCGTTGATGCTAGCTGTATACGGTGCATTGGAAAATATAGGAGAATTGTCGTTATCATCAGTGACATTGATTTGTACCAGTGTGCGACTTTTACGACATTTATTGTTCGTATCTTCAGCCACAACCACAAGTTTATACTGGCTGGATATCTCGCGATCCAACGATTTGGTAGTATAGATCTTTGGTTGGTTTGTGTCGATTCTGAAAACACCATCATCATTGCCGTCCGTAATTTGGTAAACGAAACTAAAAAATCCAAACAATGTTTGCTCGAAGATATACTTAAACATGATCTCTTACGCGGCTAAACTTGAATACCTGTATGAACCTTGCACCATACTCAATTCTATCACAAATTTTGGCGTCAGTTCTTCCTTCGTGTTCACTTGGTACATGCTTTGCACAAATAAGTTATCCCAAAACGAGACTTGGAATTCGTTTGTGCTTGTTTGACCCTGTACTGCTACAAATAACGTCTAAATATGAAAATACATATATATTATTATTGAAACATCGAGTCAAACGACCATTCAGTCTATCTCAATCCATATCAAGAGGCTAAATCATGTACCTTTTCTCCGTTCATTTTCACTGACAATGCTCGTGGTGAATTGTCGTCCTCGTTTTTGATACTCTGTGGATCCAATGGTCCGGGATTTTTGCTTGTTGCTGATGCATATAAATGACTGATACCTGCAAATATACGAGAATACCATTGCTGCCTCAGCAACACCATGTATTTACATATACATCATCAACTGTCAAGAATCTAGTATATACCTTTTATATCACGAACTTCAACACTCACACGATCATCTGTGATAACATCAAATTCAGTTCGGAAATATTTGAATGAACCACTTGTGACTGTCGTGATGGAATCTTCGCAAGATTTTATCAAAGAACCCTCTGTAGAAGAAAATGGAGAAATTAAGTGTCGGTACAGTGAAAATCCCATAATCATGAAGTAATCAATCTGCTTACCACTGCATGAGACTGCACTTAATCTATCCACCCAGTCGGCGAGGTCATTGAATGAATCTAACTGGAATACATAATCTTTATCCGGATCTGAAGCGATGGCTTCTAGTTCAGACAAGGACGCTGAACCAACTCCGATACTGAAGATATTAACACCAATATTACGTAATGCTTCAGCCGGACCATAAACATCAATTCCGTTAGAATAACCATCTGTCAAAAGTACCAATACTTTCGGTATACCAGGATCTGTGCGCATACCAGCACTCTTGGTAAAAATGTTATTTCGAATGAAGTTCAAAGCTTCGCCTGTGTATGTGAGATGACCATTGTATTCAATCAGATCAACAGCCTTTCTCAGTGTTGCTTTGGTGTAATACTCGTTCAGTTTGAACTCTAAAAACACATCTGTGTCATAAGTGACCACAGCCACGTGTGTACCAGCAACACCGATGTTGAAAAAGTCAACAACTGTTTTAACAAATTCCTTGACTTTTGAGAAGTCAGCTGAACCAACGCTTCCAGAGTTGTCCAGAAGAAAAACCAAGTCAACAGACGTTTGACAAACTAAATGAAAAAGTTTTTGTTCCATTCAACAAATTTACCATGATCTATTATCTTATCAAAATGGTTTGATTTTACCATCCGGGATGACACTGGCTTGAATGTAGTTTTTCTGGTAAGTATTCTGTACCCAATCAAAACCAGCTTCCGCTGCAAAACCAGCAAGCAAGCCAAGATTACTGGTATCACCATCGGATAAAGAAAGACGTAACGATCGGCCTATAGAAAAATGACAATTATTGATCACCGTCGAATTATATTTATCATATAATTCATAGCAAATGAAGTGTGATGATATTGTGCTTATTTCAAACTAATGTCGTTAAGAAGTTAGTACAACATCTTCAGTTCAATATTGATATTTTATTCTACAACGAATCTTAAATCTTTCTGCGACGACCACGCCCTAATAGTGCCTCGTGTGCTCGTTGTTGACTTTACAATTCTGTGTTATTTCCTTGCTATATTTCACGGATCTATGATTTCTTTGGGAATGGATTATGTTATGAATAAGTTCTAAAGTAAACATATAAGTTTCCGGATTAAGTATCAAAAACTGTCGATCTGCAACCAGGAACTCGCGCCACAAATTGAACAAAATCCAGAACTTTCTAATATTGAACAGAACGCGGTATTTTGGTCCGATATACAGTTTAAGGAAGTAAACTAGCGTAGTTGAGAGATATCTAACAATAGTTTATTACTAATAAAAGGAAAGATGGGATATTGTTTTTTATTAAATTCGACGCTCAAACGTTTTTTTGAAAACGTTTTTCGCTAAAACGAAAGCAAATATGAAAACTAAGAAAACATTTCAAGGCACGCAGTAATTAACTGAGTGACAATAGTTTTTCAATTTCTTAACTGAAACAGAACAAAGAACTTTTTCACAGAAAATGTATATAATTAGTCAAATACTGAAGAATCCTTCCATATTCTGATTGTTTTATTTACCAAAAACGAGTAACACTGAAAATGCGCAGAATACAATCAAGATGATAACTGCGAGAAATATGACCTATAGTTCGTAAATATGACATTGCTGAAATTTAATCAAACGTAAGTGACGAGTGATTAGTAAACCTGATCTATACAACATGCCGCTTTCCTTACTTGTGCAAACACGTCCAATGACGTCAAGGAAAATAAGCAAGCAATTGTGAAATTTTCAACTTTATTGCTAGCAACCTAACTGCACCTCAAATAAACGCACTATTTGTCACATTTGCGCAATCAACAGTTCTAAATGCTAAGTCCCATTGCTACAGGAAACGCGATCATTTAGAGCTCTTGTAGTAACTTTATAGTAAACATCCGTCTGCGGGGAAAATAAAAAAAGGGATAACCAGATATGCAGCTAATGGTATATCGAAATTCCTTTATTGACTTTGTTTTTTGCTTTCGTAAACATTTAAAAAAGATTGAGGCACAAAACTCAGACAAGAGGTATGGATTTGTTTTCAAAAGGATTATAACCATGACGGCATTTGAAATAACAACACATGACATACTGTCTCAAAAACACTATTTAGTGGTGTCAAAAACCAAAATGCGTCACCCAATCTACCATATAATATTATATAACGATATATTATTTGAATATAAACATATATATAGTTATAAACGCAAATTAGGTATTCAACAGTTGATTTGCGTAGGCAGTATGTAATAGCTTGTGTCTATTACAAGTGAAAACACGAATATTATGTAGTCGCACCATTGGGATTGCACTGAAGATCTCGTTCACAAAATAACCAACTAACAAAACATTTGTGCTGGTTAGTTTCACACTATAGGTGAAAAAATGGAAACTTTTGACAACGTGATTATACCTAAAGATAAACCACAACCTCTAGATATATACTATTACCGAATATATAACCTCTATATAGTATTACAATAATGGTAAGATCATATTATCCACGATGAAAAGTGACCAAAGTAGTCAAAGCAAAATGCTTATACAGTATATGAAATTTCAATGCGTGTTTTTCCAATTATTTATCAACACATTAGAACGTTCTAAAACAACACAACTAACCATGCATAACAAGCACTTTCTTACCTTCATAATGGAGTGAAGTTGGATCTGTTATATCTATCTGATCTGTCCAAGCAAGGGTGACGCGCACATGAACACCGGGCCATTTTTGTTTAACACGCGAAGCTAGTACGTCTAATTTACTTTTTGCTCTTGAAGTCATTCGTCTACAATCATCATTGGCATACCATGCTTCGTTATTAGTATTTCGAATCAGGATTTTACGATAACGCCCAGAATCGCGAGGAATCACATCTCGTATGCGACCACATATATCAGATTCTGGCTGGTCAGGCCAACGTTGACCATCCTTGAAGTTAGTTGGTCGACTTGCGGCACCCACTTTTATTACTGACATTAACCAGCAGCAAAAAATTACAACATGTAATCTATACTTCATTTTTTCACCACTCATCCAACACTAGTATTATGGTTTACAGTAATGACTATGTTGGTATGTTTGGACTTTCAGTTCGGAGATGTCAGTGTCTATGAATGGATAATAAGGTTGTAATCAACCTGGTTTTATAGGCAGACGAGGGCACAACGGAAACGGAAATAATATAAATGAGACGGAAAGTATCCCACAGTTTAACCCAGATGACAAACCCCATAGTATACGATATCACCAATCACAATTCCTTATATGGTAACACCAATGATTATATAGATTGATGTCTAGTAAACTGCGATACTATAAAGCAATATGTTCCTACTTCCATCGCTGAACCCCAAAGCCCACGTTCAATGCTTATCGAATTTCTTAAGCAACAGGCGATCAAGTAATGAATATGGGAAAACTATAACACCAATCCCCTTAATCCATTACTTCAAGATGAAATTTGCACTTGGGTAAACACCTAAATAAGTGTTTTGAAGAAATTTGGCTATTTTGAAAAAAAGGGGGCATTTTCGTAATTTTGAAAACGATAAATGTGTGCTAAATCAGTCAGACAAGTATATGATTGAAGGATGTGTTTTATAACGAGAATAGGGCAAACGGCGCTGCCTAATCTAATTGATACGATTAGGAAGTATTTGTAACAAAGTTTGTTGAAACTGTTCCTCTGCAAATGATAATAATAATAAGTAAATTATCGCTTTATAGAACTTGGAGATGACACAGAACTAGCTGAAATATATATATATAATAAATGACTATGTCTGGTGATTTCCAGGAAGAGTATTTTGCATCCAGGAACCACATAAAGAAGGTGCGGAAATTATCATTTGTGTACGACTTCTGCTTGAGTATATTGGGGTATTTTCCGTTTTTTTCGAGTGTTTCATGTGACCATGGTGATTATAAATACAAGATATGCCACACCTACCATTTCTCGTAATAGTACATAATGATTTAATCCTGTTCAATTAGAATGTGATAAGAACGACGCAATGTGTTAATTATTTTTCTAAATGAACGAAATTGACAAGAAAGTCTAGAGAAATGCGGGAATTTTATTTCATTTGTTATTCGTATTTCAGCTACAGACGTTTTTTTTAATGGACTATTGTGAATTTGTCTGTAGTATGATAAATATAACAGATGTTCTGAAAAATTTGAAAGTTGGCTCTTAAAGTTTGATAACAAACTATTAAATCTAGAATAGCAATTCCCACGGAAACCTGGGCTAGACGTGCTTAAAAACCAACCATATATTTCGACCAGTATTTCCGTCGTGGTTTCTAACTATTCTAATTGATAATCTAGACGTGAATTAATTGGTTATTATTGTTGATTTCTCCAAGGAAACAAGCAATTAGAAACCAAAGCTCGTTGAACAAAGATTATTAACCAGAGAGCATATAAAGATTGTCTTAAACTACGAGCTATACCATTTTTGGTTTTCTCGAGCATTTAGGGTGCGGCTAAACTCAAACCTCATTTTCGTTTTTTCCTCACGGTTATAATTCCCCAAGAAAAGTAGTGTCAAAGATAGATTGTACATTATTGTACGTGTAACCACAATTATTATTTCTGTTGAAGATACAGATAATATTACGACCATTGGAAAGCTACAATATTACAAAAACACTTCTAAATGATAATTAGAAGACCAGAAAAATTCGACGAACTTCTTTAGAAATATTTCAGAAGGTTATAGTAAGTTTTAGTTCTGGTACCAACGGAAATCCAATGAAAGAATCATGCTTATATTTGTGACTAGATAACTCACTATGATATCTTTTACAAACGTATA
>FXAL01016005.1:0-10512 GCA_900177555.1 Renilla reniformis
CTGAATCCTTCAAGAATTTTAATACGTTTCCCCCATAAAATAATAAATAAATAAAACATCATTTTTGTCGGAAATATGAATTATAAGCTATTCCAAATTAGCTGTGATTTCTTCCGTGATATCTTCCTCACCGACAAAAATAAACAATTGACAGGAAATACGGTGCCTTGTTTCCTAATTCAGGCAGCGGTCATGCGCAGTAGATGACATTGAAGCAACATATTCAAACACCTCAAAGGTGCACTAATATGATCAGGTGACACATGACCACATCTCAATTTCAAGAATAACTTTATACAAAACTCCTTTGACGTATTTATAAGCACTTATTTTCATATTAAAACCCTTTATGTAGCCATTTTGTATCGAAAGATGGCAATTATAGTATATTAGAGACATTTCGAACTCAATTAGAAGACTACACTTTACTTTGAATTAGAATATTGATAATTGGTTCGCGCAATAAACAACATTGAGACGCGTAGAAGAATCTTGATGAAATAGCGCTGAGCTCAACTAAAAGACGTCACGCATCACTTTTCAGAAAAGTCACGCACGTGAATTTTTTTTTCACTTACCTCCAGAACCCTTGTTCCGAACTTCGTCCCGTTTCGTTTTAAAGCTAAATCTCGTTGTATTTTGTCAGTAAACCTTACATAAGCTTCATTTGTTTGTCGACCATGCGTAGGGAGAACTGGAGACATTACTATACCACCACTAAATAATTAAAATAATAAATCTAATCCTTCTATTGTGGAACAAAACATGATTATTCTATTATATTTATTGTTCTATTATGTTTATTGTTCTATTATGGAACAATCATAATTCATTTCTACATAGATGAAAAGAAAATTAAAACGAAACAGCAACTTTCCCTTTGCATGAAAGAAGATTTCTAATTCCTAATCTTTCAATTAGAGCACTCTAATGTTGCGGTATTATTCTAATTAGGTTTATTATAGCTATTAATTTTTCTAAAAAGACGGAATATGGACTTTTGATTTCAAAACAAAAAGATTTCGGTCATACATTTCATTATAAAAAATAATTGATCATATATATATATATATGATATTTGTACCTTTCAATGTTTAGTCCGGCAAAGAATCGCGCTAGTTTGACATCTGTTGTGACAGAACTAAATCCACGAACTTTGACAACCGTGTCTTCCACTAGATCAGCAGAACTGCAAAAGAAGAAAGATTTAATGTTAAAAACTAGAAAGTAGCGAGTATTTGTGTTGCATTTCTGCACATTTCTACAGTTTTTACATCACAAATCAGCAATAGTCAACCATTAAATATGCTATACAATTTATTGGTTGACTATTGCTAATATCAATCTAAATACCATATAATTATGGTGATTAGGACGTTTTCCACATGATACGTTCTGTTCTAATTCCCAATAATCATTACTAGGTAAATTATGAAAATTATTCACTCTTATTTGGTTAATATAATAATTATTAGAAGTGAGTGGAATGGAAATTAAAACTGTTGTCAATGTGAATATATCAATAAAATATAATAACTTACCTAGGTATACTCAAATACTGAGCTTGTATTGTTTGTGATGACCCTGGTATCAAAAATACTATTATCATTACACTAATATATATTGGTACATGGACATTCCACATGCTCAATTAATGACGTCAATTGTATTCATACAACTGACGTCATTCGGCAGTTGAACACTGTCTTGATCAGATACAGTATACATTTCAATATTTATCTCTGTTGCAATTATACTCGACCCTGCTGGAACTGCAGTGGACAACGGGGTGTTGTCATGGTTACGCGCTTATCATCAATCAATGCGCCTGTGTTTCACGCGGTCACTTCATAAGGTCAAGGTGTACTACGGTTGAGGTGAAAGCCATTTTGTAAGCGAAAAACAATCTTTGCGTGAAAAAAACCCTTCGAAACTGCGTCATATTTCTTAAGATTTGTTGATATTTGCATAAGTAACACCACTAAACCCTGTCTTGTGCGTAAAAAACGGACTGAAACTGTGTGGCCATATCAAGTATATATGGAAATGACGCAAACGTTTCGACATATTTAAAATAAAAATATAAAATGTTATGGCGACAAAAGTGCTCTACTACTTATATACGCAGTATTGGTTTGTAGAATTTCATGCAAAAATGTGATGTACAAAAGAACGAAAAATGTTCTAAAACGAAATCGAATATCTTGGAACAAAACGAAATTAACCAATATAATTGAAGTGCTAATTAGGAATTGGAAGCATAAATGACATGAAAATATAACAGAAGCGGTGTTAGTTTTAGGTCAATATTAACAACTCTGTCTTCAGTTAACAACATAATTGCACTAAGATATTATGAATAGTTAAAAGTTTAATGTATGTCATACCTGAGAATTCCGGCAATTGTTGCATCACTTCGACCAGCACGCGACAAAAATGCAGACCGTACAATTGATTAGGTGTGCTGATATTTAAATCTGACAACAAGGGTTAAGAAAAAATATCAACAAAACTGTAAGCTCAAACGTGAAAGAATACGCCATTTGTTTTATTAGTTCATCAGAATCACGACCAGCGAGCTATTGTTTTGTAAACGTTTTGTTGAATTATACATAAGAGCAGTTTTCTTGTAGCCATGTCCCAAAGATTTTCCACGCGGATTAGCCAAGATTTGGAAAATCAGAACAATTAACATGGCGTTCAGGAAACCTGAGAAATAGCAGATTATGCAATTCGTTCCAATAGAAAAAATTAGAACTATTTTATTCTCTCATCGTTATTCTCGAATGTCGATATTTCTCGCGCATAGCCTGGGTACATATAGCTAGTTACCACAAGAAGTTCTGCGCAAATAGAGATATAAATAAAGGATACGTGCTGCAGCTTTGACCAAATCCAGATCATCGTCGTCATCAAATTCAGGAAAAACTTGCTTGAAGTGTTGTTTGATATCAAAATAACAAAAGAATTTCTCGTGTAATTTGATTTTCTCACGAACAGCATGGGAATGAACGAAGTGGCGTAATGGGAGAGACCCAAATGTTGAAAGGATAGTATGGTCGTTATCCAAGTGTAGATTCAGCTACAACAAAAATATGAAGATGTTTTGTTAGCATCTAAGAAGTAATTAAATATATGTTGGATTATATCTTCGTGTGGTTTGTTTAAATGAAAGTGCAAATAGCTACTTGTTACTTAAACCCTTCTCCAGTGAGGCTTGCACAGGGGGGTTAGGGGAGGGGGGGTGCTATCAGATGCAGGGAACTTGAGGTGGAAATATTCGGGGGATGTCCAGGTTGCCATGGAAAAGAAAAATTAATATAAAATACACCTTTTCAGCAAAATAAACAAAGCCGGTTTATTTCATTGTTGTATAAAGAATATTTCGATCAACAATTTTCCTTAACAAGAAAACTCAGTTGATATGTAAGCGTGAAGTGTCATAGCTTTCCTTCCTGTACTACTTTTATTATTGCTAGAATGTTTATTGTATTGCAATGACCAACAAAATGTCGCCGCATTCATCAGACGATAAGAGCTTTCGTTCACCGATAGCATAAAAAAATAGAGCTAGTAATAGAAACAGTAGGTAATTTATTGCATAGCAGAAAAGATTTGATGCTGCTAAGACAAACAATGTTTATCTTTAATAAAAAGAAATAGTTGGATAAACAGGAAGTTTTATTTCGCATCTTGTTTCAATTTCACTTTCAATAGCTATAAGAACATGATTTTCTAGAAATCTTTTCTTAGCAGGCACAAAGTAGCAATTTATAACGACGTAATATTCGCACAATGTTTTTTATTTTAAAGAACTAAAGTGATTTATTATCTTGGAACATTCCCAATTTTGTATGCGTTTTGTGTGCGTATCATGTCTTTAGTGTCTACTTCAGTTGCTCATGGCTTTTTATTGATTTATTTTGCAGTCATTTTGTTGTACTTTACCAGTCACGGCACTCATTTGTTCCTACGTTGAGCGCGTTCAAGATTTCAATGTCCAACTGCTTGTTCGTGCCTGTCATATAGCTACAGCCCACAATTACAAGTTATAAATATAAAACTAATAATGAATACATATTACATGAAATCGAAGTCCGATTAATAATCTTTGATCATGAAAATTAGTTCTAATCTGACACAACATGGTACACTGATCAAAGGTTCAATGGAACACATACAATTGTATCAATTACTTAGCTAGCTAGCTGTATCTCACAGAACCCCTGAAACCAGGTAGTTTCGTAACTTATTTTCATATAGCTACTTTTTGTTTCAATTTACAATTTCTTTTTCAAAACTAGGTTTTTTGTTTCGCTGATTTATGTTGCCACACGGGGTTGTTGCCACAATGAAACGCTTTAATTCAACGACTAATACATGAATGAAAAACTACTGTCGTCCATGACGCAGATTTCTAGTGAAATCATCGCTGCAAACATTATTGTAAAAGTAACAAATTAAAACACAGTGAATGTAGCAATCAAATTTATTCCGTGACTTGTTATATTGCGATAATGCACGTAATATCAGATTAAAAACAAGCAACGAGTACGGACGCCAAATAGATAATAACCGCGCAGCTAGTAGATCTTCAAATATATACGCAACTATTGATGAGAGAATCGGCGAAATTGAAATCTCAGCAAGAAAGTTGTTCAAGGAATAATGAGACACAGTTCAGTGTATATCATAAATTAAGGTGTTTCACTATAGCTGTAAATGTAATATATAATAAGAATATGTAATAATTAACTTACAACAATCTAGGCTCTTCATGGATATACCATTATTCTCTCACTGTATAGACGTATGTGTGTGTTTTCATTCCGAATAGTCGAACTATAATATGGCTGAGCTGGCGATTCCATATCAATTAGAATATCTTAATTGGGCATGTTATGACATGTATCATCACAGAAGGGGGTGTATGCCATTATTTCATAAACGGGGGTACGCTCGCACATCACAAGGTCTAGAACCATCATAAACATCGATCCTCTTTCATTCAACACCATACAATTGATTGTGTGTACGCACGTTGAAGCACAGGGTATGGGAAAGCGTGCGAAATGAACATATTTTGATCTTAGTTTACGCTTCTTTGTCTGTGTTTTATCTCATTTACATGAGCAGCAGGAATCAACATTTCATGGTCATAATTCAACAATATAGCATATCATGCAGTTTATTTGACCACCAATATGGTTAGAACATGCGAACACATATGTTCATTCTTATCTCCTGTCTCACTCGAAACCAATCCAAACAAAGGCTATATCGTCGGCGATTTACTGACTGTATCCCTTAATACATAGAACAAAACAAGCGCCAGGCACTTGAAACACTCTTAGTTAGTTGCCATGAAAACACTGTACACAATTGATACACGTAGAAAATGCAGTAAATTTTTTTTAGCAAAAGATTTTTAAACGAAGCTCAATTGATATGCGAGCAAGAAATGTCATCGGTTTCCTTACCCTGCTGGTACTATCTGGTGCCCCCAAAACTACCAAGATAATGATCATTATTTACGATACAATATACATTAGAACTGTGCTTAGAACAATTGGAATACGACAGTGGTATATCATATTAAAGGGTTAGCTTTTTCCCTGGTTTTATACAACAATAAACTACATGTTTCAAATTCAATCATTAATTGCCTGGTTGATCTCAGGAAATGGCCAAAGCTTAAGCTGAATACGACACTATTATTCAGTGTAATTATAACCGTGCCTCCTCAGACAACTTTCACAGACGATCGTCTATCATGAAACGAGTGTCGACATTTTACCATAGAAACATAGTCGAAGGGCTCAAAAGATGCCCCAATATTAATAATACCATGTATTTCTAAGTACGAGAGAAGTAGAATACTAGACAGCTTACTCCAACAGAGACGGATAATTATTAGTTAATTGATACAACTACCAATACAAAGAAGGGTTTCTGGCGCACTCACTAATTAACTCAATGTAATGTAAGAATGTCGAACAATTATAGAACGCTAAATTGGTTTTGTAACATAAAATACTGTAATACGACAGAAACATTGATAATGAAATCACAGAACAATCGCATAGATTCCCCCAAAAAGTCAGTAATCAATAGTTCGAATTCAATAAAAACGTTATAAGTTTAACGAGCTGTCGTAGAATTGTACTTGAATAAATTGGCTTAGAACTCGTAATAGAACAAAATTAATGTTCGCAAATAGGTATGTCTGTAAAATAACTTCTTAAAGTGGAATATCTATGAGAGCAAAGAAGGCAGGCAAAATAAATCATATAATGCTTTAACAATACAGAATTAAGATACTTGAAGTAAAAACGCAGTGAATGTTTGATCAACTTGATACACAAAGTTAGTCAAACAAGCTCTAACACTCGTTAAAGTGACATGTCGTCAAAGTTTAAGGATAAACGCCATCAAAGTGGAAACTATCCTTTTGAAACGAGTTAACAACTTGATTCATTCCACAATAACGAGATCTTCATATGTAATATATTCCATAGGCCTCTATGTTGGTACTATGAGAAAGGGTTGTTTTTCCTATAACGCCGCATGTGGATATTTACCTGGCGGGAAAATGACATAGAATATTGTAATTGCAACAATGGTAGACGGATTGTCTGCTGGATATTACGTCATTGAGTGTGGGTTCCCCACCCATTTCTCCCGGGGGCAGAGAAAACCATGTATCACGGTAGTTGTAATATTAACACCCTGGTATAGCGCAAATAACATCTATAATCCTATGAAAAGCTGATCAATATAAAGTCAATATATTTCTTATCTCTTCAATAAATCCGGTTCTGTTCCTCTGCTGTGATACACCATTGCGGGAGATCGCAGACATGGGGTATTTTCGCAATGAAAATTTCAAAATTTTCTTCATCAAATCATGTGATAATGGAATTGCGGAGAAAATGGAATGATTGCAGATATTTTAATATTTCATAGGAACAATACATGTAGATATTCTGTATTCAACAACAACAACAACATAGATATTCATAACAACGTGATGTGAGTTATTTGCGGCTAAAAACTTCAAACATTAATATCGTTGAGATCTCCCTGGCGAAATCAATGCATTCTCATTGTATTTTAATAACTATCTCGCGCGCTTCTTTGCACAAATACAACTTTAAAACACGAACTGAATGCAGATACTTAATAAACCGCGTTGCTTTAAATAAACCGATCATTGTGGACGGATCTTGATCTAGTATTGCGTGTGTGTGTCAAAAAGTTTTAGCGAGATGTTCTAATTATAATATTTAGGAGTTGATTGTACATCGCATAATAATAAGAGTCTGTATTTGCTGACGCCAGATCTTACCTGGTGTAATATATCTTTTAAACTGGCGTTGTCTTGGTGAGTACTTTCTGATTGTTGCAAATCTAGCAGCTTCTCAGTTGACACCGGTACCGATGTGTCAATTGTTTTCTCCAAACAGGATAGTATCTACAATAATATAATACCCAAAGCAAATGTCACGAATTATACTCTGCACAAGTGCACTATATAGCAGCTTCAATATCACGTTAATTATTTGAAATAAATCACGAATTACCGTCAGGGGTTTTCCAATCGCTTATAACAAGCGAGAAACGTCAAAATATTTTTTTGTCCACAAATACACCCACTGAACGGAAATCGGATATATATATATATATATATTAATGAGTGAGTGAGACTTACTTCATTTTCGCGCAGATCATAAACTAAATATGTAAACTCGTAAGTGCCAGTCCACGACTCCAGACCATCTTGATCGTCGACAACGTTTTGACAATTTATAAAAATAACTATATTCTGGTTTTGTTCTGGCATGTTGTTGCTTCTTAATTTGCAGGAGGACGGCGGTGAATTGTTGTCGACCGGTCAAGTCACCTGAGACAAAAACAATGATACCAGATGTGTTGAAGTAAAAGTATTCCACTCGACGCTGATTGGTTGGTTGCCTCTATGGGGGTTTACCAACGCCACGTGCATTCGAATGTGACCTCTCACTATGTTTCGCTACAAGAGAATATTGGAATTAACGAAAATAAAATTGATACATGTCACACATGTATATTAGCCAATATTACAGTATTAATATATCCTTGTTATTGTAATTGAACAGTCTGCTTTGTAGATTTTGAAGCGAAACGGAAGAACGCGGTTCTTCAAGTGAAGTCTCAGCAAAAGTTAAGCAATGTTTACTCGATACAAACAAAAAACAATGCATTTCACATACGCTACATCATTGTTGAAAACTCATGAAATATTACACATGACATGTGATCAGTCAATAGTATTGAATTTCAACACAAAAGCAAACAAACAAGAGATAAGATTGCTTTGAAGAAATAAAAGGGTTTTATCAAAGAACTGAAACAACATCTTCTCGCATCTTTTTGGAAACATTTTATATCTCTTACATCACCCCTAATAAAGTGATTATGTAACATTTTCCGGCTCAGAAAATATACTAGCTGTAACTACTGAAAACATGTCCACAACGTATAACATCTATCACTATGATTTTATCCTATTTTGTAACTACATGTCACTCACTCATGCGTAATTCAAGTTAGATAGCTATTTGTTGTCGATAAAATAGAATATAGATCCGTTAAAGAGATATTCTTATTATTATGAGATGGGCAACAAATGCCATAAAGATACTATTGAAAAAAGGTATCAGCACCATTGAGAAATGCTTACACAATACAACGCACCATTCATAAACCAATCAAAGAATCAAGGACCAGGATTTGGATAAATTTGTGCAGAGGTTCTTTTTACGATTCTATGACCGGTATTTCTTGTTCCTACTGTAGTTATCTTATGTACTTGTTACTAAAACCCTTCCTCAGTGAGGCTCGCACAGGGGGTTAGGGGGGGGGGTGCTATCAGATGCAGGTAACTTGAGGTGGAAATATTCTTGCTCCTACTTATCCACGTTAGTGCGGAGTTCAACGTCAAAAAATCAACAAGTACTTTGTTTCGATATCTCAATGCTTAACTTGTAAATGACCTCTAAGCTAACTCTGTCTCAACACTTCACTCAAGAATCGAGGAGATCTGATACCTTCCAATGTGACGTCATCTAAAGTGACCATCTTTGATGGTAATTATACCTAAAAGCACCATTGCAAAGTGATGGTACTCCTCGATATAGTGGAAGCAAATTTAATTTAATTCAGACTTGGTTATAGCGTCCGAAAAATACTTGGAGCGATGTAAAGAAAATTAAGATCTTGTTTGGTTTAGCTTTTTTTCTGTAAGACAATTGAATATCGGGTAGGATAACAGTGTCTAGCTTTCTTCTCTTCCTTAGTTCTCAGCTGAAGAGATCATTGCCTGTCAAATAACATCAAGTGTTAACAGCGTCAAGATAATTAAAGACATCATGTTTTCATCAAATTTTTGAAATGAAGCAGATGAAACGGCGGGAGTGCGAAGAAGACAGGAAGCTGCATTTTCACTCATTATTATTTATCTCTCAATAAGTTAAAAAAGAAATCGCAAGCAACTGGTATAAGAGAGAGGGACGTTGGTCAAAGGACAATAATTTGTCTGATTTGATGATCACTGTTTGGTGAGGTTGTTTGTCCTAGTTTCTGCAGGGTTGTTGAAATAATGGTCTAAAATTAGACACCAATCTTTCAACAAGTCAAGGGGGCATTCAAGCAAATGACAATTAGAATCTTGATTAGAATGGTAATCAGAAGAGTGGAGGTCGAAAATTGGATTTTATGGTAGAACTTATAGATATATCTCAAGCAAACATAGAGAAATTTCCTTTCATATCTCCAAGATAATACAGATATATTGTTCGGAATCGGATCACGTGAAAACCAAAGAGCACGTGGTTTCTCTTACAATATTTCACCATGGGTTAGAAGAACCGTCATACAATAGATGCAGGATGAAATAGATACAATAACGAAGTCTTGAAAGCTTGTCAGGAGAAAAGAAAACAAAGTGTTTTTAAAACAAGCATTTCTTATTATTACTTGCATTGTTTGAATAACAAGATTATTCCGACAACGTTGACCAGATTTCATCTCTTTAGAAGCAACATATGGTAGAAAAAAGAAATGATAGTTTCGTGTAGTGATATACCGTAATTGTTATTTATAAACGCAGCGCATTTCCTGTTAATATATTCATCAAACTGGAATTCATTCAACAACGGAAACACAAAATCAAGTATAAACACCATTTTAATTGGCAGGCGTTCAACTATTAACCTTTCACCCCTTATCCTTCTGTATTCAAAGTGAATACTGTGTTTTGGTTACATAAAGAAGCCTTCATGACAAATCTTCATTAAATATACAAAAGATGGCTCTGTTCTCCGCCGTTTCGAGGTCTCCAAAACATTTAACCACTTCTTTTCTTGTCTAAATTCGTTTAATATTTTTAATCTGTAAATTAGGTAGATTATCTGATATGGTTATCGTCAAAAGATTAGATTTCAGTATTTCAGCGGTGAGCTAGGAAACCTT
>FXAL01016092.1:0-13677 GCA_900177555.1 Renilla reniformis
TTAGCTGATTCCCAGAAGGGATGTGCATATAAATAATATTACACTTATATAATACTAAATAATACTAAAAGTAATAGAAAATTTTTGTTAGATGTATTAACTACTAAAATTAGTGTTGTACTAATATGGCCTAAAAGGAACAGTATTAATAGCACATGAGAAACTCCTGCTTGCACATGGCATATATGTAGACCACAGGTATCTTAAACTCACCTGGGACGGTAGCTTTGGATCCTTTGCCAATAGGCTGTGACAGTAGGCACTTACGCATATGAGTGACCAAAAAATGTGACCAAACACCACCCAAGCAACACAGGCATGTCAACAGGACTATGTGGTTTTATTTTCAAGCACCATTCCCATTTGAGCAAGGCAAATCACACCTTTTTAGAACCAATTTGTGCATAAAGTACAATGTAGCATAGCTCAGTGGTATGTCAATATCACTGAAGGAAATGTCGAAATTTAAAGCAGAATGTATGTGCATTGCTTTACTGATTTTCACCACCCTTATAGCGACAACAATCAGCACCTGGTGCGGGGGTGAATAGGCAACCAATATTGCCTGGTAAGTCATTATGGCAAATGAGTATTTTTCAAAGCAACATTTTATCTATGAAACCCTGAAAGGCTCTATCTCACTGTGCAAAAAAAAAACATTTCAAACAACATGTCAGACGGAAGTGCAACTTGGTTTGCAACTTACAATTTAAGTCATTGCATTGCAAGTTGCATGAAAAATTGCACTGGGTGACAGGGCCTTAAAGTGTTTACATTTACGTATATTTCCAAGTACAATAGTTCCATATTGTACAACCTCGATTATTTGTAATATATCATTATCTTATTTATTTGCCTCCTTCAAAATTTGAGCTAATGAAGTTGCAAAAAAAATCAATAGAAAATAGAAGAACAATCCCAGGAATATGCATTATATAATCTATTTGAAACAGGTAAACCATTGTTTAACATTGATCAGAATAAGAACAAAGGAAGCGACTCTATTTATTCGTATGCTGCTGTCGAGTTCAGACCTTTGCACATCACGGAGGAAGGAGGAATAAGTACACCGATCATTCCATTGGATAAAGAAGAGAGTAATATTGATAATACTTACCAAGATGTAGATTTTTCACATCGCGATAAGCTAATCGTAGCAGAACGTAGTATGCAGCAGAACACTGATCGAAGTAATGTTACCAAGAAGCCACCACCTTTGCCAAAGCCTTATTCCTTATCCAAGAATAAGGATTCCACTGGCGAGGTGCCAGAAAGTGGACAAGTGAAAAAGGGGCCTCCACGGCTTCCCAAACCATTTTTTTCACGAAAAGATGATGAGGAAAGTCGAGGAAAAGGTGATATTTTCTAACATTTTCAAACAATTACGAATAAACTTAGAATAAACAAAAAATGTGCCTTTGAGAAATGAAACTGCATCACTATCCTTTAATTTTTCGATGTGTGTGTGTGTGTGATTTTTAGAAAATTGGAAATACACAATATTGTAAATGGTAATAGTTGAAATGTGAACGAGAGATTCTCTGAAAAATTCTAATGGCGACTCATTTACACAGTAAACTATATTGGCAGTATATATTTACAGATGCAATAGTATCTACGGATGATGTGTATGCGGTTGTTAATAAGCCTGCGAAATCTCAAATGGCATCAACAACATCGCCAGAGGAAGATGAGACGACCGCAGCACCACCAGTGCCTGAGCGACCTGACTTTGAAAGCCAAGAAGACAACAAACGATCCAAAGAGGAACTGGTTAAACAAGATTCTTACGAAGAGGCTGATAAATCTGGGAAAGGTTTCGGATTGATAAAAACATTTAAAAAACACATGCGAAAATCATCTGATGATAAAATATTTGATAAGAAAGAGAAGGATATCCGAGAGACATCAACATCAAAAGATCAAAATCCTGTGAAGGCCTATCTTGTTACGGATATTGTCAACCAGGAATCGGTGAAAATGGGAGAACCAGAAACCTATGAATCCATATCTGATTTACGAGAGGAAGAGGTGTTATCTCCAGTTTCAAATGATCTACCTGAAGGATGGCAGGAAGTAAAAGATCAGGGAGGTACTTACTATTGGCATGTGGCCAGCGGCACAACACAATGGAACAAACCTGTGGTATGTATTTAACAAACAGAAAACGAGTCGCGTGCGTGTATGGCGTGATAATGCACGCAGGAAATGTTGGGAGAATACGAGACAAGTATGTAAGGCACGAGGTGATAGCCGAGTGTTTTACATGCTTGTCGAGAATTCTCCCAACATTGCCAAAGTGCATTATCACGCCATACACTCACACTACGAGATTTTCTATTTCTTTTATAACACAAGGCAAGTTATTCATCGATAAACCTGTAAATTCTCCTTACTCACACTCGTGCTTGCCATGACAACAAGATTTTCTAAACCGTTGTAAACAAGGAAAGCGCTCGAAAATTCAAGAACAATGTGGAACAAGAACACATTCAAGAACAATTCAAGTGCAATGTTGAAACGTTCTGGTTTATAGATGTACATATTTAACTCGCAACCCAAACTACCAAAACTAAATATTTAATAATACAACAGGAAGAAATTACAGCTTCATTCTTCAATTCAATACGATGTACGATGGGATGAATATATTTGTTAATCCGCTGCAAAATTTGTGATTACTGTAACAACAAGATAGAACATTTACGAGCGGATTTTTTATGTCATAACCTCTTCTATAAGATAATGCACAATTGACGTCCAAATGGCCGATGCAAACTTCTTTTGTTTATATGTGATGACTTTTTACGAAAAGCCACAGGTTTCGTGCAATATAAATAGACGGCAAGCGATATAATCACTCTATGTATCATCCTCAATTGGAAATATTACCGAATGTTCCTATAATAGAAAAAGATTTACAGACATTCAAAATGTGTTTATTTTTAGAAGCAAGAAGAGTCTACAACCAGAGCTCCGTCTCAGCTAAATATGTAAGCTAATTTCCATAAACCTTAAATCCAGGCTCTCTAATTAGCGAGCGGTGAAAAGGCATAGTAGGATGCGTTGTCTAGCATCTCTGAATACTAATCTCCCTTCGTCGGAAATATCTGACATTGGTCTATATGTATAGGTAAACCAAAAAAAGTTAACGTTTTCAAATCATGGAACTAGTTTAACTTGTCGGTGCATATACCTGGTTCGTTTCGTTCCATTTCCGTCAAATTTGGCGTTCGATTTTGTTTGCATCCACAATGTTGTGGATATATGTATAAAATATGTTAAAATAAACAACGAAATCAAATGCTCATAAATAATGCCGTGTATTTCTTTCACCCCATTTCAAAGAGGTATAAAGTTCCTAATGTTTAACCTTCATCTTTTCAAGTGAACCGACGAAAACGAAACCTTCAAAGCCTGAACTGAAAAAGGTACACTTTTCATTTGTGCATTTGATCTCGTTTCATTGAGATCTGATACCTTCTTTCTTTCAGAGTAGTCACTCTCACAATATGAATAGGTACCTAGTTTCGATATAAACCAGATTAACGGAGTTTGATGCGTTGCTTTAACTTTGGTATCTCAAATTCCCACTTGCAGTAGCTCTAACCATTGAGATTCACATAGCATCCGATTACAGAACGTGATACATTTTTCAGTAAATTGGACTGAGCTCTGTTCTACATACATTTCATATCTTTCACTTTCACTAAAATCCAAAATTTTGCCCACATACCGTAGCTCAAACATGTTACTGCAAGTACAATCTTGGAGTTATCTGGGGTTGCCAGGCTCAACGTGCAGCAACTGGATACAAGGTTGTTCTTTTACGGTTCCATTTTTTCCATTTTCTTTATCGTTGTTCACCTGTAGTAAAAAGTAATCTATACTTACTTCGCGCGCCCGCTTGCAGCACACGACAGCGAACCATGCTGGGTCAAAATCCAAAATAATAACTGAACGAGGAAACGATTGAGGCATAGAGCATTTGAGTGACAGGTGGACTTTATAACGTCTTTATGTAAATTATGTTTAGCAAAAATGCTGAACATCAAGGAAATAGCTTGTATAATAGTAGGCTTGTATGATGTTTATGAATGTATGTATAGTCAATGTATAATCAACATTTATAACTAATCAAAGTGAATGATGGATTACCGCGCAGCTGAGAAGATATTAATAACTGTATGTACAATAAAATATACTGCCGGAGTATTGTTTTGTATCGCATACGGATTATTAATTGTTTATTATAGGACTGGTACGGAACTAACAATCCTAATGTGTTTAATATACAAGATTTTGATTATACCAACTAAATGAACTGTGTTTACAACAAAATCGAAATTCGTCTTTATCATGTTCCTGTTAAGATTTTCCAAATTGCGCACGTTGTGTAGTATGAACATGGTTTATGACATTTTATGAATTTTGCAGGTGGCTGATATTCATCTCTCCATGTTTTCTTCTCACTTCAGGATTTTCTATTTCTCCGCAATGGAGAAACTAGTCTACAGTATTTGTTCTATTACCAATAATTGCATAGCTATGATGATGTCACTGGACCCAGTACATTTTATTAAATTTGTTTCTTTTCATTTGAACATTTGTTGAGGGTGCCGGAGGAAATACGCTTCTAACTTGTAGTTCCAAATTACATATCTTTCGCGCGAGAGCCTCATCCATTACTCTTATGTTTGACTGTGTTTATAACAACTGACAAATTTGAAAATAAAAATATCGAGATAATATAATGTTTGTCGTAATAATTTCAAGTTATTATGACTGTCAACTGGGCTACCTGAAATGACAGAGATTGCTAGTCGAAAACTCTGCTAAAAGCCGTTGATATCTAAGTTATCCCCACAGTTTTTCTACTTTGATGTCAAGAACTAGAAGCTTATTGCTGCAATGTGGAATATGCGTCCATCACGATAATGATCAACGCAATGGAAACAAAATTAGGAAAATTTCACCAAATATAGCCGATTTCGTTCTGCTGCGTTTATTGCTCGCTTCTGTCTTGCTCATTGCGTCGACACTATAGTTAGGTATTACTACTACTGTTGATAATCATAAAATTATTTTCATTACAATTCGAATCTGTGAAATTCAAATAGTCAGTCCCCTAAATATTGATGTCTGGACATTGTGTTCACCATGTAGGTATCTCGAAAGAATGTTATAATATTCTAATTGATGTTTTTCAGGTTACAAGTTTTCCAGTGCATTCGATGGGATGGGTGGAACTAGAAGAAAGCCAGGTTGCACCTCACAATATGAGTGATACTATGGCAGAGTGCATCAGTATTCTGGCTCAAAAAAGGAAAGATCTCTTCGCCACCAAAGAGACGTGGGGAGATGTTAGTACATTCAAGTCACTATATCTACAACTTTCATAACTTATTGCTCAATTTGTAAGCCAACGACAAATCACGATATTTTGCGAAAACCGAGTTTGTTTTTATCATGCTTTTACAAATGTTCTCATGAAATTTTGAAACTAGGAAGAACAAATTTTTGATATTGACCAGCCATTGTTCACAAATGTTGAAAACAATGCGCATGCTCAGAATGGTCATATTTTTAACGAATGCGCATGCTCAGAGTATTATTTGTACGCTGTTATTTCAGGTGAATCAAAATGACGAATGAATATGAAGTGAATGGAAATAGATGTTATCTCATCTCAGTTTGTCCATTTTTTTCTTGGTTGACTCTCTCGTTTTTCAGGGTAAAGATTTACGACTGCTTCTCGAGAGTGGTAATCTGAAATTAGTTGATGCACAATCCAAAGCAGTTCTTCATGTACAACCCATCTCCAAAATGCGTGTATGGGGAGCTGGGAGAGAGGAACAGACGTAAGTAATTAGCCAATCTTATTGCAATGTGTACCAATCCAACGGGCGTGCAGGTCATGCACCAGAGTTTGGTATTGAATAGAACAGCGTGACTAATGTGGAGTTGGTCCGAAGATTTTTGTTAATAAATCTTGCCAATGTATTTGGAGAACAGTTCAGTTACGAATAATGTTGTTGGTGTAAGATGAGCTGGGATCAATATCTACAAATCGGAATTATCTATTCCCCCTCCCAAAATGATCATTCGTTATGAGGTCATCCAACACACGCGTTATCCAATGTTTCACTCACTGCACGAAAAATTTAGTGGTCGATTTTGAACTCTGTGTGAAGAACATAACATGCGACTGTAATTCCGCATTGATTTTTAGAGATTTTGCATATGTTGCACGGGACCAGAGCACTGGTAAACACAGATGTCAAGTGTTTCGTGGCCATGGTATTTTGGGCCGGGCAATCCATAATAAACTGCATGAGACGTGCAACAAAATTTTGGCAGAGAAGAAGAAAGCTCGAGAGAATCAGCAACCTGCTTCTCCTGTCGCGACCCATGGTTCGGATATTTTAAATACTCCAGCAAAACAGTCTTTGAAAGGTACTAAATAATGTTAGTATTGCACGCTAGTGTTCCCAAATCTGAACGCATATGGTTAATGTTATACGTTATGGTTAATTATATTATGGTTGATCGTGGAGTTGTTCCGTCTGTACGTTTTGTTTTTCCCTCGTTGGAGTATCTATCGGATTTTGTAATGCTTCTCCTTTCAAATAGACGTTTAGTTTGATGAAGTTAGGTATCACGAACAACGTTCTATTTTGTTAGCGTTCTATTCTGTTAATTCAATTTGGGGATGAAAACTGTATTCGAGATCAGTGTATGTTGGAGAGCGAGAGTACTCGACCGCCTGCGATGTCTTTGATTTAAATAATAGCCGAATACCCACAACCTTCCATCTTTAAATTAATCAAAATATAATCAAAATAATATTTTGTTCCTCCATTATATGGGATATGAGCGTCAACACCAATGTGATATCTGGTAAAGCCTCGAACCAAAAACAAATTCAAAATATAAACAAAGAATTTCTACAATCACAATAATAGCAAGTAATTCAAACAACCCAACGTATTCACAACGCAAAACTGTAAAAATCAAGAAATTATAGATCAACAGGCTCTACGTGACTAATATGTTTTGCTTACGCCACATAAACTTTGAATGAATTTTGCACTTTGGCATGTGATTGCGTCAGCCAAGGGAAGGTCCAGGTACGAGAATTATTATTTGCCCGAATGGCTATCAAAAAAAGTCAAAGCGATAAAGAAACTAGCTAATCCACGTGAAAATTGAGAAATAATAATTTACAAAAAAATTGGCGAACCTTCGAAATTCATGTCTCGAGTCAACTGTTGAAATTGTTAAAAAAAGCAAGTAAAATGTTTATCATTTATCACGTCATGTATGTCTCGCGTGTTCAGTATTTTGTAGTAGCTTTACATGAATTAGGATTTCAATCTGTATAGAATCTCTACAATTATTCACAGTCCGTTGCGATTATAAGAAATCGTTAAGTGACTTAAAAATCCGTTATAAATTATGAGATTATTTCAATTTTACTTCGTTCATTGTTCCATTCAGACACTTATGTATATATTCAAACATTAATTGCACTTTGTATATCATTAGTTGTTAAGTACGCAAGTAAATGACTATATATGCATAATAATATTCATGTGGATTTAGTTGACTAGTCACTAGAATGATGTCAAATCTTGGTGAATCATTATCGGACGACTAATACCTAACTTTGATTAATATGTATTATTTATTGATTTCTGATAACTCGACGTTTCATCAAATACAATTTACGAAATGCTTGTAGTCGTTTGTTGATTATTCAGGTTATTCCGAGATAAAATTGAATAGGAAATCGTCTTCTTTGTTTTATTTGAAATCACGAGGCATATCAACCATACATTGTGTGGCTGTTCATTTCAAGTAGTGAGACCAACACAAGACTTGGACACGAGGCAAAACAAAGAATAAGTGTACAATCTCAAAAAACGACAGCACACCTGGTGTTCTTTCCCATAGGATGATTTTTTCCATTTTTTATTTTCCAATGATTGTTTGCCTGAAAGATATTTGCGATATAAACCTCGAAAACCATGCGTTTGTTGTGTGTATATATAAACTTCATATGAGCATGTATATCATTAATTATTCTGGGGAAATATTCAGCGTTGAGAGGAACTTATCCAATGCTCTTAGCTTTTTTCGTATTTAATAGAATTATTTTGGTTTGAAACATTTTTTGAGAATTTTTTTGAAACATTTATTTGTGAAGATTTCCGATGAGCGTTGAACAAGTTCATTGTGATGATTTCATAGTAATTTTACATGGATTTCCAGGAATCATAGTTATATATTATCTAATATGTGCACTTTCAAGAACTTTGAGGGAACAGATGATGAAAAGCTTTGTTTCTCAGCTTACTTTCAAATTAGATGAGAATACACAAAAATTAATTCACAAATTATAACTGTGAAATCTGCTGTTCCCATTAATTGAAAATATAAACAGCACCAAAGATATTATGCCTTCAGTCTGTCTGTGGAAGTTCAGTATTCGAAAAACCCTTTCTGAACTGATTCACTGGCCGATGGATTTTGCTACTACATGTAGGTGAGTTGGCATATTCATGTTATTCAGCCTCTTTGTATAATAATGAATTACAACTATAGAAGTCGTGGCAGTTAACTATAAACACGCGTTTCCTGGTGCTTGATATATCTGATATTTTCACCATCCAATGATTGTGTCTTCTTCTATTTTCTATTAGAAAGTTGAATGACCTGGTTCATTTTAAAGTACATTCTAGGACAAGCTGTTTCGACTAGTTACGCTTATCCTGGTCACACGTTGAATTGATATATAAATTGAATTAAAAGTACAAAATCGCTAAAAGTGCTTGATTTTGGTGTCGGCCATTTCTTCCTTCCGAAAAAGAAAGTATTTGAATGAAAGTGAAGCGCATGTAGAATCTTGAGTTGGCACTTAGCAGTAACCTCGTGTATCGACCACTCACATGTTCTGCAATATCACATCACAAAACGCTTATAGATTCTGGACATGTAATTAACATAATGAACACGTGTCATCTATTTTGGACTTCCTTCAAACTCTGAAAGTTTACACGGGTTGATGACTTATCACAGGCTTCTAAATGGACTTGTACTCTTTCTTGTTCTGGTTTATGACTTTTTTTCTGCCAGAGTTCCAAGTCTTGTGTTGAATAGAAATACATGCTTCAATGGTTGACAACATACATGGTTATGCTGGAAAAAAACATAAGATTTCTAAGATATAACGCCAGTGTGTGAGATTAATAATATAGAATGTTCGCATGAATAAAGTTGAATACTGACATCACAAACCTGTACCGAAATCATTATTAACTACAGTAAACTATTATAGCTATTGCAGTATCACAGGAAGCAATGCTGTACTACAAGAAACAAAACCTTATATAGATAATACCACTATGACGTTTCCAATTAATATAATAAATATACACTTATATAGTTGATTATCTAGGTATTATGTAAATATGGGAATCTACAAAACACTTGTTGTCTCCATGTTCACAGTTCACATGAAATTATCAAGTATTATTAAGGAAATAAAAGGCGATATTTGAAATAAGGAAGAGAACAGCAATATTGCCTGACTGCTGCAGTGCTTATAGTGTCTCAGTTAGTTTGTCGAGAGCTATATTTATACCCATACTTTTCGGATGACGTCATCTCTCATATTGTATGGATACGATGGGTAAACCAAACCAAGTTAAATTTCACGTTTAATTCTGGTCTCCATTTCTTTCGTGTTGCAACGGATGGTAGTGTAAGCCCATGTCTTGACCAACAAGTCATTGCTTTTGCTTGAGAACTTATACAATTCAAGATAATACGATACATTTTGCAATGATTCTGTCGTAATGGAAACCAGCCTTGTCCTGTGACTGGTAAACGTATTCCTCTTTCTTACGACTAGGAGTCGATAGTCAATTATTAGTCTGGTACGCAGTACTTTTTTCGATACTCATTTACTTCTGGAATTCTGTTGTACTTGCCCGCAACACACTAAATCTGAAGCCTGGTTCACGCAAGTGACATAACGTAAAAGATTAGTTTTCCTCAGAGGCAACCAATGACAAAAAAGTGGGATTTCTTTTCAAATTCCCAGTGTTCCGTTCCCTAACTTAGGGGAGTGGCTCGTGGGTAATTTCCTTGAAGCGCGAGATAAATTTGAATCGTGGGAAAACTTATTACGTGAAACAATCACAGCTTGGTGTCCGTTTGTTATTTCCATACAGAGTTATTCTATTGTACACACTCATTTTTATACAGCCAAAGCATCTCACGCTTTGCTTCATCCTGGTTACCCGGGCTCAAGCCCAGCAAACATCAAGTCTTGCGTTAGCGCAAATGTCAATGCTCGTATTGCATGCGACAGTGACTTTCTTTTCACAAGTTTATCTACTAGATATGGTTTGAAAACTCAATGAAAATGCAATAAAACTAATTTTATATAAACATTATTTATGCAAGGTTTGTGCATCTTTCTACGTTCCTATTGTATTTCGATCAAGTCGACCAATAACGGTCCAAAACATTGTCTCCGTTGTATTCATAGGAATCAGAACTTATTTTGATTAGCTTAGAGGAAAATATAACAATAAACACGTGACGAGTAGGGTACACAATCTTGCATAAAACTGTACAATAACATAGGTAATTAGTTTCATTGAATTTTCAACGAGTTTCCAAACCATCTACAACGTATAATTATACACAGAAGATGTTTACGTCTTCAAGTGAACTCAATTCTATGATTATTTGTTTAATATATGTAGATCAAGCTGGTTTCAATGTGAAGCCTGTAGTGGAAATGAAGAAAAGTTTTTCTGCGAAGTACATTGGAAAAGTGAATGTACCCAAACCGTCTGGTACGTTGTAAGAATTTGAAGTGAAGAAATGAACCACAGAATTTTAACATTATTTGGTCAATCAAACAAAAATTAATTTGCATATTCAATTTATTCAGTTAATTGTACAGATAATTCCGGTAATTGTTGATATATTACATTCGATTTTAGGAATAGATATTCTTAACAAAGCTATTGAGTTTGCATCAAATGCTGTTGACCCAAGTAAATGGCAGACATGTTTGATCGACATCAGTGTATCAAATGTGAAATCAACAGACTGTATGGTATGTTATAATCCCAATAATTTGATATTCATAGCATATGTTAATTGTATATGTGTTTATTATATTCGACATGTTTTCTTGGAACTAAAATGTTCTGAAGAGCCACTACATCCGGGGCTTAAGTGTCTATTTGCCGCCATTATTTTGTAATGAAGAAGCTTCTCGTTGCAAAAATGTTTTCATCACTCGAACATGAAATCCAAATATATAACCACTGGCGCGATTTCCAACCGTGGAAATATGCTTCGTGGCTTATAATGTGTAACTAATTGTGCGTCACGAACAAATTTGTATGACAGTTTCAAAAATAGTGAAAAATGTTTCTGACTGAATTTTTACTCGTAAGAACGTTGTTTTAGTTTAACTTTTGGGAGTGAAATACGACTTCATCCAGTGCCCACATGTTGCAACAATTTTTTTGTAGTCACAACAAGTAATTGCCGATGACAGAATCAAGTTTGTTTCCTTTATCGGTGTTGCTAAAGAACCAAGGTGAATCGAAACGTAATTGCATAATTAAGTCCCATTACGCAGATGTCGGAACATATTATTAGTAAAATAATAATAATATCGCCAAACTCATATAATATGACACGCATGAGTTCATATTGTTTTTGCACGAGAGTTGTATGACTCGTATGTGTTTATATTTTTCCTAGGTTATGTGGCTATATTACAACCTCTGGTCAAAACTCGCAATTTTTATGTCACGTGTTTTATTGCATTCCGAATGCAGCATCATTTACAAGAGCCTTGAAAGAAGCTTGTCGGGTAGGAATCCATTATGGACTTACCATGTGACCCTTTTTCGAAATTATGACGGAAAAAAACTGTATTGTTAAGCCAAGAGAACATTCAGAGCGCAAGAAACTCAGCTCTGAACACTCGAACTGAACATCTCAACATCAAATTAAGAACACTCTTCGACTTCATGGAAATTTCTCACATGTTCTTAGTTACTTATTTTCTGATTAGTATACTAAGAGATGAAAAACACCGACAGTGACGAATTCTTATAAGTCAGCTAAATTTTGAAATGCCATTGAGCATTTACAAAACATTGTTATATACTATTATTATATTATTTTATTATTTTGCAGTTGCGTTTACAGTCGTGTCTTGACACCAACCCTGAACTGGCTGAGAAACTGATCGCAACCGAAGCGGAGAAGGTCTCGGAAAAGGATTCGAAGGTGAAATTTTGGTATATTTTATAAGTCCTTTCACCCAATCTCAAACTTGGTGCCCCCCGTGACTGCACAGTTGTCATCTGGTACGAGTTCATGCATAGGAACGAATAGCTTTCAAAATCATTTTTTCATATTTAGTCCGCGATTGGAATAAAGGGGATATTTGGAAAATTAGGAATAAAGAAAACGTTTTCGGTATGTAATTTGTACATGTTTTGCAAAATGTTCTGTAGCAATTTACATAGAGTCGAATAATATCTTGCCAATTTGCAGGATCCAAGCGGCACTGGTTCGCCCGAGTTACCTAATTCCAACCAACTACTCATAAAATATTATGGATCTCGTCCAGTTTCTGTGGGAACAGGGCTTGTTGTTGTTAATGAAGCTGTTCAGGTTAGTTCTAGGTTTTGCTTCAATGGCAACTTTAGGAAGCTTGGCGTTCAAAGTTTTGTTCTCACGGATATGAATGTTTAGTTGGTGGCAAAATCATCTGCAAATCATTTGGCACCGATAAAAATAAAAAAATGTCACTATTCAGTTCAAATAACTTTTCTTCTACACATTTCAAATATACGAATAATTTTTTAATAGCAAACATGTTTCGACTTACTTAAGTATGTTTGCTATTAAAAAATTATTCGTATATTTGAAATGTGTAATTGCTATTGTGCTATGCAGAAGTTTTGGTAATAACTTTTCTTCTGTTTGACTTCATAGACAGGTGTTGCCGTTTTTTATTCTTAGAACTACTAAATAAGGTTAATACATTTCCTACAACCACTACATCCAACACAATGGAGGGGAAATACAGTCATAGTTTACCAATACCATTAACAATAACAATTAAGCATATACTTTTGGTATCTCCATCGTTCTCAAAATATTAGGAACTGATAAAATATTTTGTAATGTTTAAGGTATGTGTAAACCATAGAAGTCGTCAGTATAATCGAACATTTTAACTATGAAATTCGGAAAGAATTAAAAAAAGTACTCTCAAAAATATTTTATCATTATTGGAATTGTTCCAGTTATGATAAAATGTTTAAAAACCTTTGTATCGCCCAGTTTCGATTAAGATTAATTTGAAAAAATAATCCTGGAATCGTACATTACTCATTCATAATCACGTATTCTTCATTTAAAATACTCTGACAGGCGGCCCAAGGCACAACTCTTCAGATTAGTAACATGGCAATTGAAGAAGAAGGAATAACTTTAGACGACACAATAAAAAGCGGTGTATTACGGAAAATTATATTATCGGAGAGGATATCGTATTGTGCTATTGCCAGGTATTATAGTATAATTAAGCCCATGTAAATCATATATTATACAGGTATAATATAT
>FXAL01016135.1:0-10330 GCA_900177555.1 Renilla reniformis
AATAACACCAACTCACCCATGTTGACATCCTCAACTCCATCATTCAAATAGCTACCAAATGCAAATTCATTGTGCACAACTTGAAGAACCTTCTCAAGAACTCTACTGTTGCAATCAGAAATATTCTTTTCCGTTGTTCGATTATCGTTCTATTTCAATAATAAGAATGTTTTGACGAATATACTAGAATATATAATGTGATTATTAATGCATATTACTTTAAAACCACATATACCAATATAAGAAATTATCTGTTCGAAAACTACAATTTTTCCAAAATTTTAATTTGAGAAAGGTAAAACTATTTGAGTATATTAATTATGACTGTAGTGTAACGCAAAAAGATTTACCATAATAGGAAATTTTGCAGCTCATGTTCTGATCACGGTGCAGATGTTGGCTTGTCGAGCGTTCCAACTGATATATTGTAATTAGAATAGTAGGTGTACAAGTTTTAATATTCCATTAGCAATTTAGAATGTGGAAGTCATTAGATAGCTGGAGCTACATACGTCTGAGGCGGGAGTTTTTTTATATTTTATCTAAGGAATATTCAATAAAGGCCGTAGGACTTGAATATAAAACAAAGAGAGAAAAAAACTTGTTGATCGTTTCCAAACATACGGAATAACAGTGTCGTAAGTCTCAAGGTTTTTTGATGTCTTGACAAGTGATTGTATACATAATTGGCATGAAGTCGTAATAATAGTGTGACAATTAAAGAAAATGATGTACGTTATGTAGCTCTACGTAGGTAGCTGTATATCTGGGCAGCTGATTATAGTACCTACATACATTGACTGAGAGACGTTAAATATAAAAAGCAATATTGAAGTGCTGTGTTTTAATCATGAGAGATTTTCAGTTTTAATTGTTGAGTTTCAAATCAATAATGACAGAAATATTTCTTCTGCCATGATTCGTGCAAAATATTGTTGAGCTCCAATTGGATTTGATTCGCCTGTCAGATTACATTGACCACCCTATCTTTGTTATTATATATAATGTGCATGTTCACAAACATATACCAGCTATTGTTATACCAGCTTAATATGGCTATTGTACAAAATATACTAAAATTATGTAAGAGATTAATGAACAGAAGGATCGGACGTTAACTCAGTCTTTCCTGCAAGTTTGCTCTTTTACCCGAAATTTGTAACACATTTCTCAAGTTCTATATTCTCAAATGTTAGTGAAAACATTAAAAGAATTGTTTCACTTCACGTCTACATGCAAATGTATACAACATATTTGTTGTTACTGATCTTACAGCTTGTTATTTATTTCCAACCGAACCTCATGTGTTGAGCATGCACAATTAACGCTAACTTGCTTGTGCTTTTCAGTAATTCACAGCTCACATAGCTGGCTATAGGTAGCTACAAACTTCGACACATTGATATCAGTGGGCGAATGTAAAAAAAACAAAGTAAAAACCCCTTTTCATTGGATCTATACCAACATTTGAAGATAAATCATTAATCTCTAAATAATGAAAAGAACGTAAACTACCTTTTCAAATTCAACAATAAGATTTTCCAATATAAGATTTTCTCAGTAGTTATCTTGCGGAACAACAAACATATCATCTTCTGAGTGCATGCATTGTTGTTGTTTGCACCTTCCCAGAACGAATTTCGTGATCGATTTTAATGAAAAATTACGTCTATTAGAAATGTAAATTTCCATATATGCAATTTAATTTCTTTTATAAACATAAGGACATCAAAATTGTAATAACTCAATGATCATGTGAGCTACCTCAAAACCTAAAGCAAATAATATGAACAATGTATTTCTATATGGTAATTTGAGTCGACATGAGTTTGATAGCATGTTTTATATACAACATTGATAATGTAATCAAGAAAGAAAATAAACATTGTAGCAGAATTTATGGCGCGTGTTCGCAACAAAGTGAAGTGTCCATATAGAGACAGTGATACATATACCAATCATATATTTATAGTGTTTAATTATTCTTGTTTACTAAACCACACCAGTTGCGCTATTAATTTCAGAAGCATTAAGATAAACAGTATATTGTCTTGTTGAATATTGATAAGAATCTAATGCAAAGAATATTTTTCAATCATTTTTTGTGATGTTTTTTTGACACGAAGATAACATGAATCATCGTCTTTCCAAAATTCATTTTTTTTATCTGAATTACATTCTAATTCCGTAAATGTGAGGTTTTTCTTAACTCAGATAGTTTCTAATTGTGTTTTGAGATCATTTTACAAATCCACGAAAACAAAGTAGTAATGACTGCATTTAAATAGTTTATCGAATTTCTAACCATAGATTAATCAGCTTATTAATGATAAAAAATGCCTTCCCTCTCTCTTACCTCCATTCCAAATTTGTCGTTGGAGATATCGAAGTGTTGATTTTCATTCAGAATATGCAATATCTGGAAATCCAATGAATGACGTCCTGTAAACTTCTCCACAGGAGATTCAAAAACACCGCATTTCCGCCGGCGATTCGTTCCTGTATTATTTTCAGCTATTTTTCCTACACTCTCATTAGTTTCATTTGTAACCTCCCCCACTGAACCTTCAAGCGTCGCGTTGTTTAACAGCCTTTCTGCGTGATTTCTCGGTATTTTATCATTGAATAATCTTGTAGTTTTAATCACAGTTTCAGGAGCTTGCTTCTTGAGTTCTCTGTTTTGTGATGAAAGTGAGTAAGTGGGTGATTTGTCATCAACTCTCTTCTTTTCAACCGATGTTGAATAACTAATTCTATCTTTTAGCGTTGTTGTATTACTATGACAATATAGTGCATGCGAGACAAAGTTAAGTTCATTGCATTGCAAAGTTTTTGAAGCAATCAGACGATCCTTATCAAAATTCAGTTCTGTCTCAGGTTTTTTTGAATATTGTTTATTTTTCCCCATATCAATATTGATTTCAGACAAACAATGTCTTGACGACGTAACTTCTTCTGCCATCTCCTTTGGAAAATTTGAATATGCATTTGAGAAACCCATATTTCTTCGCCTTGTTTCTTTATTGTAATTATCTTCTGATACTTGAGTTCTAGGATGATGAAAATCATTCGCTTTCTCGTGCAATATTTCGTTATTATTTATCATCAGAACATTATCTTTTTCAGATCTTTCATCTGGAAAATTTCCTTCCAAATACTTTTCTTCTCCAAAATCCTCATTGAAAGTTTCCTTGCTGAAGATCTTATGGCTTGACTCAGCAACGAAACCATCTTTGGTTTTTACAATATCTTCAGAATTCCCATTATTCATTGGGGGAACTTGGTCATTGGTTTGGAAAGCATCAGCCTCTGAGTTCTTAGACATCTTTGCAGGATGAAAACAGCAATTATTATTGTGAAGTTCTACATCAAATTGTTTATTTTCAAAAATTTTTGCCTTATCTTTCTTGACATCTTGTTTTTTTACTTCCTCACAAAACATATGTTGTTCAACAGCTGCCGTCACTTTCACAAAAGTATTCTTCTCTGCGGCGATTACAGGGGTTTTCTTCTCGGCATTTCTCTCTAATTTCTCAGAAATTATTCCTTCAGTTTTATTCTGGAAATCTTTGACCGAAACTGTCATGTTAGGAGGTGTAGATGACTTTTTTCTTGGTATCTTTTTTCCATTTACTTCATTCCTCTGTTCTTCCAAGTGTTGACAAAATGCTGGAGTTGACAAATTTTCCATTGATCTCCAAGGTCGGTTTCTCAGACTTGCTAAAGTACTGTTTCTTGTAAAATCAACAAACTTGGCACGATTTTCACCGGAGTTTTCATACTGTTGCAATGACTTCCTAGAAATGTTCGAAACTTTACCAAGCAAAGTATCGAGAGAAGATGACAATCTTCGTATTCTTTGCGATGTTGATTCAAATGAATTATTCGTTGGTTTCGAATGGATATTATCCAACGAAACAGATCTTGTCAACCGAGATTCTACACATCTCTTAACAAAAACACCATTTTTTGTAAGCGATGTAGGTATATCTGGATTTGTTTGCCTGTCGCGTGGACTGACGATAAGTGGGGTGCTTTTTGGGCTAGCTTTCTTGTGTGATCTCAGTTTTTCTTTTGCAGAATCTTTATCACAGATCAAACTATATTTATACCTATTCATCATTTCTTCCACACGATTCTTTGGTCTTTCGTTATTCATAAGGGTACTAAATTTTGCATGTCGGTATATATCACGAGACTCTCTTTCTGTGGGCTTCTCTGAGTCAACCTTATCTATGATGGATGATAAATCTGCAGAAAATGCTTTCCCAAACATGTTTGTGGTTTGAGGTTTCTCCCAAGTTCTATTATTCATATTACTAGACAGCTCTCGCTCAATGAATTGTTTGTTGTTATTGTAGTGTTCAAAACCAGAACTCGTTTTCGCTTCCTCGTTCTTTTTGCGAATTACTTCTAAGTTTGGTAAAGATCGATGCCGTCTTCTCTTCAACGCAGGAGATCCAGAGATATTTAACGACGTTGGTCCTTTTTGCAAAGTATCGTGAAAAACACTGGCTTTCGCTGCATTCTTCTTTCTTTGTTCAAATTTCTTGTTCTCACATTGTTGTATTGTTCCTTTAATATCACCAACGTGCAGTTTTAGATTGACATCGTTAGTTAGTTTTCTATTGTATTCGTCGTTATTTGGGATATTTGCCTTAGGGGATATTACATGTTGTTCACCAGATGTCTTATTTCTTGATAAAACCACAGTTCTACTACATCTTGTGACATCTGCATGATTACCATCAGATATTTGGCGAGAATGACAAGAGAACGTCCCAGAATTGTGGCGAGCATCGTCGGCACGTGATTTAACAAGCCCTGTGATCTTGCGTTTCACTGATGTACTTTCCTTTGAATTTTTCATCGAAGTTTTTTTCATCGTCTTGCCTCTTATCTCATAATCTTCATGATTTGTTTGGAAAGGTTCGTTTTTCTCCATGGCAATAATATGGATTTGATGACTTGAATCAATTGTGTTTTCTTTCCGTTCGTTCCCTTCATTTTCATCTTCCTCAAAACTAACTTTTCGTTCCTCTTTATCAACTTTCTTCTTCCGATCATCGACGTTACAGTCTTCTTCTATCACTTTTCTTACACCTTCCTTTGTTTTCTTTTTTACTTTTTCGTTCTCTCTACTCAATGCTTGATATTTTTGAACCAAAAATGATATTCTGTTCTGAGTTGGTGCTGACGTGCTGGGAGATCGTTCCAATTCAAATCTGTTCTCTTCAGTACTATTTCGAGCAACACATTTCTTCATATAATCCGGATTCAATTTTTCTAGATTTCCAAGAGTTTCGTAAGATCGTAAAATATTGATGTGTTTATTGAACGAGGAAGCCCGAGATTTGTTTATCACCCTTTCGGTGAAATCTGAATTTTTAGATATTCCAAAAGATTGTGAGCTTCCTGGCTGGTTGTTATTTCCTGTGTTAGGGGTGATATTGACATTAACGACACTAGTACAGGAGTTTCTTTCCAGAAGATTGTTAAACTTCTGCACTTGTCTTGCAACAGCAGCAGAAACAATGACATCAATTTTTAGCAGATCACACCAGAGTTTTTTATCACCATACATACGAGTATCTGTTCCACCATGTTCTGACATCATGCTGGTAGTTTGAGAAGTACCATCATTGTCTTAGAAACTGGAACATGCTGAACAATGATTGTCGTACTTTGAAGGATTTCTGATTAGGTATATTCCAGAATGATATTCTGTACTACAGCGTAACCCAGCTTATTTGTAGTTTGATTGTTTTAAAAACACACACAAAAAGCTGAGCTTTCATAACTTCTATAATCATTAAACTAAATATACGTTCCTGGCTATAACAAGCTTCATACCGGAGGACAATCATTCAGCCATATGTTGTTGCTATTTCTTCCAAATTCAAAGTTTGTTGTTACAGTAAAATATTACATGCATAAAATATGAATTATTTTATCACATAAACTATACTAGGATATTGTTCTGTTTTACTGAAGCGTGAGTTGATTACTGTCGTAGGAGAGATCGTCGCATAATACAGATATTTCAATTATTCAATCATGATATAGCTACAAACTCGAATAAAGGAAATGAAATATTGTATATCTCAGTTATATAGTATTATGTACAATCATGTTATAACTTAAATGTGCGTCATAGTTCTCTCAACCAAGCATTCATTCATGCTATAATATTGTTCTACAGTTATAATTGATTTTCGACAATCTGGACGGGTGACAGGGAGGCCGCCATTATACATGATTGTTTGTTGCATCTGCACGCATATGGATTAATATACTAAATAGATTAGAATTAGACTGATCAGGAAATTGTTGCAGCTTAGAAAACGATATTGTCTTATTGCAGAACAACCAAACAGCTCATTTGACATTTTACCGGCAAATATAATTTACGAGTTTGTTTTGTCGTAGCGCGGCGTCAGTCATCTTAATCCCCATTGGGCAATTATTGAACAAATAATTTTTACAGCCGTAATTTTTACCCAAAGGTGTTAAACTATCATTGTAGTAGCTAATTGTTTCATTTTGAAAATACTTCACAACTCGAGACGTTGTTCTGTTTTCTTTTTTGGATATACAATAAAATAGAAAGCGCTAATTCAGGCAGCTAACCGTTATTTTCTATATAACTAATGGAAAAATAGTCTTGATCATTACTAGTCTTGCAAGTTGATAGGAAAAAGTTCCTCCGTGCATTAATAGCTAAATAAACATGCATAGAGACAAATGCTGTAGTTCGTTTTGGATAGTCAATTGTTTGCAATCATAAAGTAACGACAAAGCACGTCTAAACTCTGTCTTACAACTTCAATAATATTATAAATGACAGCAAACTTTGTGTATTATTTGAAATATTCGATACAAGAAATAAAGATGAATGGGAAATGAATATTCCGCCATCTTGGAAACAATCTTTTGAGACTGTTGTCGCGTTAAAATCTGACCAAAGCACGATTGACATTAATTATAGCCCGAGGGTACAGTATTAATGACTTATAGCTAATACCTACATCCAGCAGACAATACCATATCTAATACGATATATAATATCGATCTCATATCATTGATAATAGTTTACTTTCAATGCAACATTTAGATTTCCATTCGCGTTTGAAAGAAAAAACTCATTTTCTTGCCAACATCGTCAAAGTATGGAAAACTTGATAGAAGGAATCACATGTAATATGAAACAATATCACGTTGTTTCAATGTATAATACCAGGATTAATAATCAACGAGCCTTAAGTCTGTTGTTATATTGTGTATTGAATCATGGATTTTGAAAAATGCTTGAATCAGTTTTCAATATACCCACGATATTTTCTTGTTGGAATGTTCGTAAAGAAAGTCGATTAAATCATTAATCATCACGAAACAGTTCTGTTTGAGTGAAAGACACCAATCAAATCAGTGTTAAATACTATACGGTACAATCATAATATAGTGTAATGGAATATGGAATTCAATGTGGCTGTATTAAATGAATAGTTTACCTTAACTTAACCCAACCCTTAAAAATATGTTTTCATCAAAATCCATCCGACAATCAATCACGTTAGTTTGAGATAACGTGCAATGGTTGAATAAAACCCGAAGGCCAATGTCAATGGTTACTTTATTTCATCAATCTTTATACATCATTGCTCGCAGTCATTTATGGTTTGTGTGCGACAGAATACAGACCACCCTCAACTACATTGCGCACGGTCATAAACCAACGTACCAGGACGTTGCAGTATACTATATCAGCCGTAACAATTAATTTCGTGGGTTACATTGTTGAGATTGGGTGAGCCAATGGAGAAGTAAATATTATTTATTATTTCAGTCATTTGATCAGGAAATGCATTACTCAAGAACGAACTATTATGACACCTCTATAGAAAGCGGTAAAACACAGATGAAAATGATAAAAATAAAATGTAGCTAAAGGAAACGAAATACTCGGAAATAATAAGAATGCCGCGCCTATAAAGCCAATAGTGTTCTAAATGACGATCCAAATTACTTTGTCACTAATCAAATGTCAATTAGAACGTGTGTTAACGGAACACATATAAATTAGAACATACTGCACGCACATTATCAGTTATCATGATAAACATGCATTATCACGCCATAATGCACGTTATGCACTTCTAATTGTGAAATATCGTTTTCTGTCTCATGGATACTCAACATTAGCTTAAATCTATGTAAGTTGGAATTGGAGTATTATGCGTTCCCGATCAAGTTACGGGATTTTATCGGTTAATACTCGGACTGTTTTCGGTACAAAGATTTCAACTCGGGAAACGTTGGAAGTCGCAAATTAAGGAGGTGGTGGATAATACGTTTCATGCATCGTGGAAAATAAATGATATCCTGATAAATATGTACCTTCAGATTATGAAATTAACTTTTCTGGTCACCTTTCACCCTAGGAAGATCTGCATTTGTCACTTCTTAAGCCACCTTCACCCAAACTAAAGCTACTGAAACTAAACCAGGTAGCTTACTTCAACTAACACACCCTAGATTACAGCCGGCCCCAACTGAGAAATTTACCATGATCTTAGGAAGATTCACAGCGCTTCAGAGACAGGGGTGTACACAAGTGCAATATACATATTTAAATAACGAGCCCTGATTGGTCGATAACAAGTGGATATAGAGTAGAGTCGATCTAAAGTCGATGAGCCCGTCTTTCGCCCTCCCATGCAGATCATGTTAGTACATGAATAATTAGTTCTATATAATCGTAACTAAAGAACCAGACTTGAATTTTAACACTTTTCAATGTTGACCTTAGCAACCGAAACTATTTACATTTGAAGTTTGAGGATGTATATAATATTTAACTTATTTATTTGTGTGCTTGTTATCCGGGTTGTCTTTAGAATTCATAGCAACATTAAGTCATATAACATTGTGTATAATATCCCAGTATTTACAAAGGTTCAGAAAGCCATTTGCCTCACAATTTATTAGTATGAAAATAAAATGACCGGCCCTGGACAGTCGACGCAAAGACCCCTCTCACTCGAATGCAATATGACAGACCTATGTGGGGACACCCCACTCAGCTGAAAACCATGTCAAAGTTTAGTCACTGAGGCCCAATATTAACAACGTCGAGGTAAAGATCAGCTCAGTTTCAAGATTATATTACTTCCACCCGAAGCAGATTATTTATCAAGGATGATCGTGAACGACGTAACTTGATATGAATGTGTCAACATCTTTGTTGAATGCAGTTTTGACAGGATGTTGCCAAGTTACGCCACTATACCTATTATCAACAAGAATTATCTGAGGAAACGTAGTTATTATTCAGATTCAGTTTGAAATCAAGAAAGCAAGGACTTGTAAATACAAGTGAACACAAGTAATACGTAAACAAGAATGATGCCTAGTTTACGAAGGCACTTTCACGAAGCAAACCCCAAACACTCGAACACGTTGACAACTATGATTACCTCGTCAATCCCGAGACACCAACCCAAAATCACTTGTACAATAGATCGCCATAAAGCTAAAGGACTTAAACTGTCGTCAAAGTAAACCAACAATATAGGAGTGTTTATCTATGTGATAAGCTTGATGAAAAACTAAAGCCACTGGGCTAAAATTATTACATTTTGCGCAACGGATGTAGTGTTAAACGAAACTAATTGCTTTCAACGCATCAAAAATGGAATACCAAGTTAATATATTGTCGATGAAACGATGCACTCCTCGGAGATACTACATGGCCATATCAAATATATATACTATCAACCCACTAGAAACAATGTAAAAAATTTATTAAACGCGAAAGTTAACATTATATTATAGTGTATTAAATTACAAAATTTCGTATCATATTGAATTCAAATATATTAAAAGTAAATACAACTGTGGTTGTGAGATTATTCGACCGCAGAGAGCGATCACCCATACCACAAACTGTTGGAAACACAATTTTAGCTAAGCCTATTTTACAAAAGTTCACAATAATAAAATTCAAACATTAATATTTTATAATAAACTTTTACAACAATTATGTATAAAAATATTGTCATTCATATTAAATTCACTCCCTTAATAATTTCAACAACATATAAAAGCCCAGTTGGTCTGGGTTTTGAACAATAACAAGTTAAAACGTGAAGAATAAAGAAACAACAATATGCCTAGCGCGCATTTAATATAATTTATTTTCCTTGACAGTTTTGATAATATAAATACGATAAACTGCCGAACGCTAAACTGCAAAACAATTCAACTAATACCCATGTGTTAAAGTATTTTGAATAGATAAATATTATAGTTGACTGTTCTCTGCATAGAC
>FXAL01016402.1:0-24107 GCA_900177555.1 Renilla reniformis
CATCTGTTGGAACGGATTACAAGAGGGAGCGGACCAGAAGATAAAGCGGACAATCTAGTCTAACGCTCTATCTATTGGAAGAGACATACAGGACCACCTGTTGAAACGGCCTATTCACGGAGCTCACAACGGACGAAGGAGAATTCAAACAAAGGGAATATTGATATTACCTTCTATTAATATTCTGAAAGGATTATTTTGTTTACTGATTCCAACAATTGCTTTCTTCCACTGGTTTCCTTGACCGCCTTGTTTGTACCAATGTAATGTACTTTGACCAGACACGTTAAGGTACACTTGTAGAGATCCGATGGTCGGCCCGTACATGTGATACCAGAACTCGAAGGCACAATAGGAATGAGCCTATGAAAACAGGTATTGAAGTAGCTATTTGGGATACTCAACGCGGTAGGAATGATTCCAAGGCGTTTAGCATAGACGAAAATAGCTACAAGTTCCTATGTGTGCTTTCGTGAAACAAAAATGACAGTTTTGGTAATATGACGGTCGAAAGTCAAGCATATTAGTCAGCGATGCTCTGCTTGAAGTATTATCAAACTACAATGTGCATGGTGATTTACGGACTATGGTAAAACAAGGTTTAAGTAAGGTTACTGGAAGATAAAGTAGGTATGTACCTTTCTATAGAGAGGACTAATAAGTCTTGCTCTTTGATAAGCAGTTCCTGGTGAGGCTTCGATGTAAAGATAGTAACCATCAGTTGAGTTTGTTGAATGGTCAGTAATTGGTCCTGTACCCGCTGAAGGGGTACTTCCTTTGGTACGTGTCCAGTCAAAATCATCATTGTCACCAGTTGCCTCTGTCCAACCACATCTACCAGATTGGAAATCGCAACTGGATGCTATAATGAGTAAGTCAGTATTAAACATCTTAACAGACAGACAACGATATATATTACGATATATGAATAATAATAAGAAGAAAGGATGATGTGATGCGTAGGCAGTGTGATGTTATAAAATAGAAGCAATGCAATGGTGGTGAACTGCCGCGTGTTGGTAGATATTTTTGCTTGACGTTTCGGGCTCTGGTCCATCATCAGTTTGTTTCTGATGAATAGATGGATTGTTCAAATACAAGTGAAATCATATATAAAAAGTTGAATTTCGTCAATTTGAAGATATTTGCTTGGCCACTTGTTATTATATGGTTATTAAATCCATTTGTGGATAAAGTTAAACACGACATTTTTTTCATTCCCAATCCATAAAAGTAGACTGAGGATGGCTTATCAATAATGTGAATAGAGGTGAGTTTGATCATACTTACGACAAAGGCGTTCATCCGAGCCATCAGCACAGTCTCTGTTGAAATCACAAGCCTTAGATAATGGTATACACGAAGCATCTGACCAACATCCAAACTCGTTTGCTGTACATGTATTGGGTTTTGGTGTTGGTGGCTTAGTTGTTATAGGTACTCCAGCGGTTGGGAATGGACCATTATATAATTGACACTCGCTACCAAAACTAATATCATCAATAGCGATATCACCCTGATAACTATTACCACGAATTCCTGACGAAAAGACATATTGATTACTGCTTTGACAATGGTGGTGTACCTATATCGCGGTTGGTCTATGGTGGTTGGACTATGGTGGCATGACTATGACCGTGTACCTATATGGTGGTTGGACTATGGTGGTGCGACTATAGTGGTAGGACTATGGTTGGTGGCAATAGTGGTGTGAATATGGTGATCTTTACCTTCTATTATAACTTGGAATGGTTTATTCTTTGCAATCACAATACTCTCAGCAATTTTCAACCATATATCACCACTGGCTCCAGTTTTACTGGTCATCTTATATAAAGTGCCACTAACTTCTGTACGGTACCATAAATTCAAATCTTGTACAAGACTGCCTCTCATATGATACCATAGTCGTAAGGTACATGATCCAGATGGTGCTAACATTATGGGACTAACTAACCATGCTTTGTCACCTCGATTGCGCCCGGTCACTTCGATATACATATAGTATCCTAGCAACCAAGAAATGTACCATCAGTTAGCGGCGGTGGTGGTGCCACTGTCATCTCGTGGTGATTTTATGGTGAAATATTTATACGATTAGTGTTTCAGTAGAATTGTTTTACGTATCTGTTATTTATTATTTCAATTGACTTAAAAACAATACTAATTATTTTCCGATCAGAACGCAGTACTTAAATAATAATTGTCTATATTGTAATTTAATTACCGCTTACCTTATTATATAGTCATTGAATTCTTAGTCAATTACTTATTGAGCAATCAAGTCAATCGATCAAATTGTGAGTAAGGGTAGTTAGTTATCGTTGGTCTTTTAATATTTCAAGTTGCTTTAATGTTTCAGTTTTGAATAATTTAACTCAATATAACCTTATTCTGATTTCATTCACTTATAATTATTATTATATTGGTTATTATTAAGAATACAGTGTAGTTATAACACCCACCTTTCCCTGTAGTATGGTCATTCGTTGGTCCAGTACCAACGGAAGCAGTACTGCCTTTGTTTCTTGTCCAATCAAAGTTATCAACTCCTTGAACATTCTTCCAATTACAAAGATCATTATCAAAGTTACAACGAACATTCGAACATGATTGTTCATCAGTTCCGTCACCACAGTCATCTGTGAAGTCACACACTTGATAGTCACTGTAACAATAGTTACTGTTGCTTCGACATCTAAAATAAAGCAATAGAAAACGTCAGTGCCCCTCGCCTTTGCTGGGCGATTGCACATTCTAAACTACAAGTGACTACAGTTACTTTCTTCAACCTTATGTGGTTGTTACTCTATTGCTGTTTTTGTTCAAAGCTTTCTTTGTTCTCTGTTGACTTACTTCTTAATATTGATTCCAGTACAACTTGAAGTAGCATCACAATTTTTGAAATTAATGGAATCAACAGCAATATCTCCAGAAATGGAACCAGCATGTTTGTTCTCAAATGATATCTGGAATGGTGAGTTATGACCAGCAATAGTTGCTTGGGATTTGTGCCAAATTTGACCATGTTCATCTATATAATTACACCGACATATGAGTTTTTTTTTCAAGAATATATATATAATATCTGATTATTACCATTAACTGAGATCATCTAATCTATGGTTATCTAGTATCTATAATCTTATCTTCGGCTGCTAAGTGAATCTTACCACTTCTTGACCATATTAATGTTTTGGTCGATCCTTGGTTGAGATAGAGGTTTAGCGTGTCCCCGTATGTGAAAGTCATTCGATAATAGAACTCAATATAGCAGGTTGGTGACGAAGCTTGGTAGACAGGACTCATTAGAATAGCTTGACTGCCAGAAATACCAGTGAGACTAGTGACGTATGCAAAGAAACCTTAAAAATAACGTGTTGATGAAGTAACCAACCAGTCATGAACGCAATAACATTACGCTATTACTATATAGTTTTATACTTTATAATACTCTAGCAAGTACCGGAGACCAGTTAATAGGAAGTAGGTAATTAATCAATTGATATTACCTGAGGTACTTTTGGTCGCATCTCTACATGTCCTTGATTGAGAAGTACAACCATGGAATCGTGTCCAATCATAATTATTAGGTGTTGCTTCACTCCAACCACACATATTCTTTTCAAAACCACATCGTGTTCCACAAACATCAGGACTCTCATCAGAACCGTCATTGCAGTCTTTTATAAAATTACATTTCTTACTCGCTGCTTTACACACTCCGTCGCATTTGAAGCCACCATTGGCGCATGGGTTCGGTTTTGACGTTGGTTGTACTAGTAAGACATGATATCAGTACATAAATCATACTAAGCAACAGGGCCCAGTTATTCCAAACCTCGATTAGCTAATCCTGGATTAGTAAAAAATTCCCGAACAAAATTCTGGAGAATTTTGAAATAGGCCTTTTTGAAATATTTTCTTTTGTTGAGAAAATGAATATATATGTATGTGATGTGGTACTACTACGTCAAATTCCAATAAAAACTAGTTACAACACAGTGAATAAAACAGTGGATGAACTTTAATCCTGGGTTAGCACCAATCAGTCTTTGAACAACTGAGGCCAGAACAACACGCCTTGTCAATACCATACAATGCATGTAGGTACTTACCAATGACAGGTTGGCATTCAGGCGTGAAAGAAATATCATCAATTGATATATCTCCTTTATAAGATGATCCTATGACACCTTCTATATGGATCTAAAATAACCAAACAACATTGAACCACTGTTGCCTCACGTCTCATATAATTGTAAAACATAAGTCGCGTACAATCTCACTCAAATATGTATAGTTATATGTTTTTATATTTATTTGAAATATTAAACGTCCTTTTTGAGTTCAGTTTGATTTAGGTAAAACGTTTAGAAGAACGTGCAGTAATTATATCACATCATCAGACATATCTTAATGAACTTACGTTAAATGCATTTGAAGCAGTCAAAGGAATAGATGCTTTCAACCATTTTTGTCCTTGATCACCACTCAATCCAAAGAGCTTTGTTTTCGTAGTTCCAACTTTCTTATAGACATTTAGTTCCCCAATATGGTCGCCAAACATATGATAGAAGAATCGCATGGTACATGATTTACTTGCTTGTAATACTGGTGATACCAACACAGCAGTCTCGTTTGCTTTACGTGGGTTGGAAGACTCAATGTACATGTAGGAACCTATAGATAAGAAGTACAACATTTTCTCGCAAAAAAAACACTGAACTAGCGGTGAAGAAGGTTCACAAACCTTTTAGACTTCTTGTTGTATGATCAAAGATAGGTCCAGTTTGGAAAGAAGCGGTTCTTCCATTTTGCCTTACCCAGTTGAAATCATCATCGTGTGACTGTGTCCAGTTCGCCATGCCATTCTCAAAGCCCGTTCTGTAGCAATTGGAAATAAATAGGTTATCCAATTTACAACATGATTCATTCCAGACTTCTTCTTTGCTTTCATTCGTCCTTCCTGTTCTTCCTCAATTCTTTTTCATACCTTATTCCTCTTCTTACAAATTTCTCTCCGTTTTTCTCAATTTTCACTTTCCATTCTTCCCATCTCCTGCTTTCCCTACCCTTCATTCCCTCTTCTAAACATTCCTTTTTCTGTTTCTAGATCCAAACATCTCTTCCCTCATTTTTTCTCCCTTTCTTTCTACCCATCCTCATTCTCTCCCTCTTCTTTCAACCGTACATACCTGAAGTAAGATGAACAGAGCTTGGTGCTTTCATCACTGTAGTCACAACAATCTGGTTCATAATCACATTTATTTTCAGTTGGGACACAGTGTCCACTAGAGCATTTGAATTGGTTTGATGGGCAACTAGGTGGAGGTACTGAATCTGAACAGCCAACAAATTTTATATCATCTATGGCGATATCACCGGCAGTACCAAAGAAGTGCCATGATTGGAAGACCATCTGTGAAAAAGAAAGTAAAGTCTTTTTTCACTAAATTCCCTTTTTGTAGGGCCGAATTTTTATCTCCTGTTTTCATAAACTTTGCAATCTAAAACGCAACAAATTATACTAGAATTTCAAGGAGAACCAAAGGACGAATATAAACTTTTGACACAGGCAGGCACCACAACCACAGTGGATCCCCTGGACCACAGTTGGTCCCTAAACCGCGGTGGGTATATGGACCTGAGGACAGTTGGGCCACAATGGGTCCCTAGAAGCACAATGGGCTTTGAAGCACAGTGGGTTGTTGGACTACAGTGGGTTGTTGAAGCACAGTGAATCTTGAACCACAGCAGTGCGTTGTTTGAGCACAGCAAGTCCTGGCACCAAAGCGTAAAGTTGCTTGAGAGATTTGAAAGTTTTTTACCAAATGTTTTTTTTACTGTTATTTCTGCGCTTCTTTCTCTCGTTTGCTCGCTGGGAAGATATTTTGAAATGGTCACAAACCTGGAAGTCTGTAGTACAAGCTGGTATATCGACACTAGCATTTTTCCATGTATTATCAGATGAAAAGCCAGCACCCCAGAGTACATTGTCTTTAGCATTACGTCTCAATTTTAAATACATACGACCATACGAGGTACCATTCATATGATACCAGAATGTGAACTTGCAGTTTTTACCAGTTTTGTAATATTGAGGACTGATCAATTGTGCATACGTGAAATATGAACTGGCATTCTTCAATGAAGCATACACATAATGACCTATGTAAAAAAAAAATAATAAACTTCGAGATCTTGTTTAACGTCATCAGAATAGCTGGTTTGAAGCCATAGTTTGTTTTTGATTATTTACATTACATTCAGAAAACGTCATCTCAGATTTTATCCACAGCAAATTTTGAGATGACGTCAAATCATCAGCGAAAAATGATCAATAAAGTATGACACAGGGACTTTGAACTATGTAAGTTTGAACAATATGAATAACGTCATTTATTCAATGATTTTTGACAATACTGGGCTAGCATGCTGACTTTGTTTTAACGTGAATCAACGAGTATTAGATATGAACGCAAGTTGGTAGAAACCTCAAAACACTTGTGAGACTTTGTTGTAACATGTTGGTCAACAATTGTTGATGGTTAACCAATATTTTGGTTTCATTAAAACAAATCTTAAATGGTTACCTGCTGATGTTTTTAATGTATGGTCCACAGTTGGTCCAGTATTAGGTTTTGGTGTTGCGCCTGAACTAACAAGCCAATCAATATGATCGCCAATCTTATTATCTTTCCAACCACAATCAGCATTTGTACTTGATTCAAAATCACATTGATCAGGACAATTCTTCTCATCTGAACCATCGCTACAATCTTTACGGAAATCACAATACTTTGACGCTTTTATGCACGCGCCATCATCACAGCTACAAGGAAATAGCTATATGTTACTGCTTATTCTCTCGTAGATTTCGAAAGCAGATCAGTTACCTCATTTGTCCAACCTGACAGGTTTTTGACGTAGGAACAGTGAAACCAGTTGGTATTAATGTAGTAGTTGAATCAACAATACAACCCTTTGTTAAAGAGATATCATCAATGGATATATCGCCTTGATAACTACTACCAACTGTTCCTTCAATAACAATTTGGAATGGATTTAAACCACCAAGTTGAGAAGATTCGTAACGCAACCAAACATCACCCTGATCACCTAAAATTAAAACATTCCAACGTCAATATGGTTAATCGACAATCTTTATTGGTTATTATGATGGTTATCTAAAGTTTACAGTATTTTTAGTTGGTGGAAAATATTGTCTAGATACGTTTACTTGATACGCTGTCAAACTAGTCTTATCGATAGAGTGATTCATATCCATTTTTTGAATAGCGTCAAGTTGTTAATGAAACATATGTAAATATGAAGGAATATGTATTCCGTAGTTTCGAGAGATATATTGTGATGTAATCTTGGTGAATTTTGATGTCAAACAAACTTATGAAGATAGGTTTTTTTGACTGGCCAAATAGTTATGAATGGTCTAAAAATAGGTTGAATAGACAACCAAATACTTAATATATGGGCAACTTGGTCATGGTTTTGTGATTAAATGTACCATCAAGATGAAGGTGGTAATTTATTGGTAATTTTTATTGGTGACAGTACTTACCACTGATGTAAAAGAGTTGTTTCATGCGCCCACCAACAGTATCTCGACGATATATTCGTAAACTATCAATAGTTTTACCATACATATGATAAAACATTCTCAACCTGCAATTGTCATTGGCTGAACGCACTTTGATGATTGGACTACTAATACGGGCTTTATCCCCGGGTTTTCTGGGCCATGATGTTTCAATATATAAGTAATATCCCATTGGCGTTCCTGCAAAATAATATAATAAATGTATTTTGTTATATCAATCAATGATAAAGTCCTTGTCATTTATGTCACTGTTGAGTAGTTTGTTTTTATTGATTATTCAACTAGTTTTGGGACAAACCATGATATAATTAGTTTAGTGGTATCACATCACATCTATAAGTTTATTGGATACAAAAGTGACAGAATGACGTCAAAGCAGAATGACGTCAATGCAAACCCGTTTTGATGTTATTCCATCAACTTTAGTGTCCAACAAACCTATGAATAACATAAATAATCAATAACTTACGAATGACGACAAAGTTTAAAAAGCAATGGTCAGATAGTCTGGCCGAGTGCAGGAGTTTAGAACGTGAAATGGTGAAACTACTTTCAAAGCCAATTACTAACAACTTATCCAATGATTGACATCAAATCCAGCACTAAATACCTTTTGTATGATCTCTCCCAGGACCAGTTTGATAGGAACCTGTAGAACCTGTGGTTCTTGTCCAATCAAAATCATCATTTGTGTCCTGTGTCCATTGCCCAAGGTCTTTCTCAAAGTTAGCCCTTGCTGGATAAGTACCACATGATGGGTCAGTCTCGTCACTATAGTCTCCACAATCATCAGCAAAATCACACATCTTAAAATAACAAGTCAAAGATCCGTCAAACAACACTGTTAAGATCTTTGTACCACTTTTCTTCAGTATACCAATAGATCAATGAATAATTTTAATGAAAAGACAAACTTTTTCAAACGAATTTTTTATCATTATTTTATTATTATAAGTTTGTCGTTTTCATTAAAATTATAATAACATTAGTGCTCTCGAGTCCTTATGTTAATAGATCAACGAATACAATGGGACATAACAGTTAAAACTACCTAGGACTGTCTAACATAAATCAACGAATTCCGATCCTCACTACTCTTCTAAGATAAACCGTTTGCTGTTAACGTCATAAAACATAAGATAACGAATGAAACAATAACTTATTTTTCACTTACACGATCAGATGACACGCAGAATTGTCTTTTACATTTGAATTCTCCAGGAATACAGGTCCTAGATCTTGGTAAACCACAATTAATGAACTTTACATCGTCAACAGCGATGTCAGCTGCGCCAAAGAACGTCCATGGTTTTCTTGTTTCGAATGATACTTTCATTCCTGGAATAAAATGACAGAGAATGAATACTCAAGCAGCTGTAAACGTGTGTGTATTCCAATAGTAATGGTGATATTGATGGTAATGTTTAACCATCATAGTACATGTGAAACGTTGGTAGTGGTACTCAGGGAATCAATGGTGATAATAGCATGGTTATGTTAATTGTTATAGTGCTGACTAACCATCGTGGTACATGATAAATATGTTGGTGGTCCTGATGGGCGTCAACAGTAATGAAAGCATGGTGATATTATCTGTGTTGGTCACATTGTCATAGTACTGGCTAACCATCATGATACATGATACGTACGTTGGTGGTAGTGATGGGTGTCAACAGTAATAAAAGCATGGTGATATTGATCATAGTGTCTACACTGTCATAGTACTGGTTAACCATCCTGATACAAGACACGATGGTGGTAGAAATGATGGTATGCATATCTTACCTGCAGGCATAGATCCTAAACCTAGTTCACCCTTGATCCATTTATCTCCTTTATCCCCGGATGTTGACCAGATATAAGACTTCTTGTTTTGATATTTCAAACCAACCCATAGATAGTTATTTTTCGCAAATGTTCCGTACATATGATAATAGAATTGCATGGTACATGATTGGTATGTTTTAGTTAAAGAAGGACTCTCGATGTTTGCTACTTGATAAGTTGAACCAGCGCCATCTTCTATGTAGATATAATGACCTGAATACAAAATAATCATCTTTTTATTCAAACTATTTCAAAAGCAAAGGCATATTGACGACGATATCATAATAATAATGATGAATAACTCACATGATGAATTACCACACGTGTGATCCACTTTTGGTCCAGTCTTATGTGATGGTGTGGTGCCCCAGTTTCTTAACCATTGATATTCACCAGTACTCATATCTTTCCAACCACACAGATCAGAACGTTCAAAACTACACGTGCCTAAAAATATCAACCATTCATCTCTGATATACTGAAATGATAGTTGTGCACTTAGCAACTAGATTGCAAAAAGATGATTCACATTATATTTACAAAAAAAAGAAAACATCATCTTCATACGTTTATTGCACATCAAAGTTGATGAGAACGACATGCCAATTCATGAGGTGAAACAAAAGAAATTGGTCTGAAATTCTCTTATTTGATGTCATGCCATCAACCTTGATGTCCAATGAACCTATAAAGAAGACGTTTTCCAGCAACTAAATATATTTTGAATCATCTTGGGAAAACTGTCAAAAGATGGTATAGGTGTTGGAGAGTTTCAATACAGCTAATCTGCAACAATGAAAGACTTATGCGAATGTATTTTTTTAGATATAAGTAAATGAAATCATACCACATTTTGCTTCATCAGAGCCATCTCCACAATCCTTCCAATAATCACAAACTTTAGAGCTTGGAATACATGTTTTGCTGGTTTGACATTGGAAGCGTCCTACTCCACATGGTCCTGGAGTGGTTGGTTGTGGTGATGTAGGTGGTACTGTTGGCAACTGGTTACCATATTTACAAAACTGAGTGAACGATACATCATCAATAGATATATCACCCTTGTAATTAGTACCACGAATAGCTTCGATGATCACCTAATAATTACATTGATTATCAACATGAATACACATCATTAATAAATATATTGATTATCAACATAAATACATGTGATATCAATGGTGATCACCTAATAATTATATTGATGATCAGCATGAATAGACTGCTTATACACATGGTAAAGTATGTAAAGAGAACTGATATATGAAATACCTGGAAATCTTTAGTACTTTGTAGAATGACTTCTGCTCTAGCCCAGTAATTACCAACATTACCATCTTTCTTCCATAACGTTGTCTCGGGACCACCAACCGTATCACGTACTTTGATTGATAAGTTACCAATATGTTCACCAAACATATGATAGTAGAAACGCATTCTGCATGTCCTATCATAAGCTCGCATACCAGCAAATGTAACATAAGTTGCTAATCTTGCTCTATCGCCGAGTTTACGGGGATAAGAAGTCTCGACATAGTAATAATAACCTATAACAAACAACACTGTTTATAAACATCCAACCGACATTTAATCTGAGAACTCACGGGCAATGGTGAAAACGCCGTCCTCAAAATACTGGCATGTTGGTTGAGGTGACCTCGAAATGACTCACAGAATATCTAGTTTGCCGAAAACATTTTACTGGTTTTATTGCACATCAAACAACGTCAAAATAGCCTTAGGATTCATGAGTGAACTTGTGTCAACTTTGATGTTCAATAAATCCATAAAGACAATATTTTTCACCGAGAACAAGACATCTTGTGAATCGCCTTGAATTAATGAGTGATGATTGGTGATGTTGTATCGCGTTTCTGGAATCATTGAACGTATTCTGTTCAACCTACATATATCACATAACAACCACATGGTATTCACATCCTCTCACCTGAAGAAGTACCATAGGTATGGTCAAATAATGGCCCAGTTGAAACAGATGGTGTGGAACCTCGTTGCCGTGTCCAATCAAAATCATCATCTCTCAAATCCTTGAAGATGCATTTACCATATTCAAAGTTACATCTAAAATGATAACAAAACTATTCTTAGAAATTTGTTTAGCTGAACAGGCTTCGTCCGAGCGACGCTTGCCCTATGCAAAGATATCCCTAGCTACACAAATCCAAATAACATTGATATCAAGTAGTATATCATATTGCCACAACCATACGTATAGTCTTCTCTACACAGATACAATAATACCTCTTATATCCTGCACATGATCTTTCGTCAGAATTGTCACCACAATCATCTGTCAGATCACATTGTCTATCACTTCGTACACACGCTCTATTGAGACACTGGAATTGCCAACTATAACACTGTGATGTTTGAGGTTTGGGTAAAGCACATTGTACAAAAGAGACATCATCAATGGCTATATCACCAAAGGCTGAATAGCTTCTCTCTGATTCTAAAACAATCTTGAATGGCGCCGAACGTCTTCCCAAACGAACATTACCTTGTTGCCATTTGTTACCTGGAGAAGAGATACGAAAATAAATCATTATGTTATTAATTGTCTGAAGCTTTGCATTATGATATATGTTTTTGGATATACACAATGTTTAATTTCGTTGCCGAGCTTTGGACCTGAGGCCGTCTTCAGATCAATCAATTTCTGTCGCAACTCGACAGCTCGAAAGCTCAGCAATAAATATAAACATTGTGTATAACTTATTCTATAAATCTTTATGTTCATACACCATGTTTATAAAAAAAACAATCAAATAATACTAATCATATAGTATTCCTAAATGCCACCATACTGACCTTGATCTCCATACTTTGACCAGAGTAGAGTATAGCGTTTACCAAGGACAATATACACTCTCAATTCACCGATACCTCTGCCAAACATATGGTACCAAAACGTGAAAGCACAGTTAGGGGCTGCTTGTTGTACCATGGGACTTTCCAGGGTCGCCAGTTGGTAAGAGCCACCTTGTGAGGCTTCAACGTACATGTAATAGCCAGCAGCAGTTTCTAAGAGGAAAGAAAAATATAAGAAATCAACAGTGAGTTTAGTTATTAACAGACAACACACAAGAGTAGAGAAAGCTATATTAATATGAAGCCAAAGTTTCATCCACTTTCATTTATCGTGTTGTGTCTGGTAGTTTTCATTGGAACTGGACGTGCTAACTTGACAACGGTTTATACATATTGATAACACGTTGCAAATAAACAATAGAACTTTTTAGAATATTTAGCAGTTGTAAATAAGAAATATAATAAACGTATCTATATTGATACATACGTGTTGTATGGTCAGTTTGTGGTCCAGTGTTGGACGACGGAGTACCAGCCCTATCTCTTAACCATTTGAATACACCATAACTTGTATCATTCCAACCACACAGACCTGAATAGAACAACTATTAGTATGGACGTTTACAATAGATTTACCACAAAGCAGACTCGGTATTAACTTCTACACACACACTCTTATAATATGTTACGATCAGTGACAAAATTAGTAAGAGACCCAGGCATCACTGACTGTTTCCTCCCTTCCCCTTGGTTCAATGTTGGTATTCCAGGTTTTTCCTCATCCAATAACCATCTGCTCTCGTGTACCAGAATAAGTTATCACTGAACAACATTGAACGGGGGAGAGGGCGGGGTTGCCAGCGAGAACTTGCCCACTATATACACATATATATACACGGATGATATTTTATTTTTAATACCTTGATCAAAGTTACAAGTTCCACAATTAGTTTCATCACTGTTGTCTCCAGTACCACAATCATTTCGGAAGTCACATACTTTAGCAGCAGGTATGCAATTACCATTCTTACATTTCACAGCACAAGGGTTGGGAGTCGTGGTAGGTGTTGGTGATGGGCATCGTCCTGGAGTCACCACAATATCATCCAGACCAATATCACCTTGGAAAGTTGGTGTGGTACCAACGACACCTTCGAATTTCAACTATATGAATGAATAGAAATATGCTTTGTAAGAGCTCGACAGACAGACAAACAAAAGGGGATGATAAGAGAAGAATTATATATTACTTGGAAATCTTTCCCGCTGTTCAGCGCAATTTGTTTGAACACCCATTGATCACCATGGTTACCAGTTACTTGGAACAAGCGTTGGTAGTATTTCTTATCCGTTGGTTTCAGAACATTGGTTATTTTGTAGACATTAAGATAACCAATACTATTACCATACATATGGTAATAAAACTGAACACACCAGTTGTATTGTGGATTTACTTTGAAGATATCACTAACCAACCATGCGCGATCACCACTCTTACGAGGGGAAGATGTTTCAATGTACACATAATGACCTATATAATTGGTGGACAAAAAGGAATTATGTAAAAATGTACCAATAAATGACCATATAAGGGACTATTGGTGTGGTACCTTGACCAGGCGTGTTAAATGTATGATCTCTACTTGGTCCTGTAGCAATACTAGCTGTTTTACCAGAATTACGTTCCCAATCAAAATCATCGTCATTTTGTTCATTATTGTAAGTACAGAAATCATCTTCAAAGTCACAAGAGCCAAGAGCTGGACAGGCACCAGTTGTACGAATCAAAACATCATCGATAGCAATATCTCCATTAAATGAACTACCGCGTACACCTTCGAACACGATCTAAATACCATCAAGGTTTTTCAATTACTTGCTTGCTCGCTTGTTCGCTTTCTTGCTTGCTCGCTTGCTTGATTGCTGACTCGCTAGCTTGATTGGAACCTCGCTCGCTCGCTTGCTTGCACGGTTGTTTGCTCGCTTGATTGCTTTTTTGTTTGCTTGCTCGCTTGTTTGCTTTCTCGCTTGCCTGATTGCTGATTCGCTCGCTCGCTTGATTGCTGCCTAGCTCGCTCGCTCGGTTGCTTGCTTGCTCGCTCGCTCGCTCGTTCGCTCGCTCGTTCGCTCGCTGACTCGCTCGTTTGCTTGCTTGCCTGCTCTTTTGCTTGCCTGCTCTTTTGCTTGCTTGTTGGCTCGTTTGCTTCTTCGCTCGCCCGCTCGCTTGTTTCATACGAACCTTCCATGGTTGAGCGCTTGTCACAGTTAGTTTTTTCCTCATCCAAAGGTCTCCATAGTTTGAACTATCACTCCACACACGTTGTCCAAGTACACCACCTTTCTTAATGTACACATTCAACACACCAATACCATCTCCTCTCATATGGTACCAAAAACGAATGCATGAACCAAACGTTGGTTGATATAACCCTGTCTCTAATCTTGCTCTGTCGCCAATCTTTCTGGGCCAACTTGTTTCAATGTACATATAATGACCTAGGTGGAAAACGTCTTTTTAAACTTATGTGAATATAACAAAGGTCATTGACTTTTAGGTTTATGGTGGCATCTATGGACAATTTTTCATATGCACTGCAAAAACCAGTGATTCGTTTGACATTAAATTTCACAGACCAGATGAGGTTCATTCTCGGAGCCCAATAAAGAAATTTTGACGTATGCTTCCCATTAGGTGCATTTGGGTGATTTCATGTAAGAAATGATTCGTTGCACTTTCGACTTCGAGCCGTCGAAACTTTTTTGGTATAGAAATATTCAAGTATTATCTAATGGTATCTTACCAGCTTTTGTTCCGTATGTGTGGTCACTGGATGGTCCCGTAGAAAAACTAGTTGTATCACCAGAGCCTCGGGTCCAATCAAAGTCATCTCCAGAATCTTGACTATAACCACATAAGTTCACATCCTCAAACTCGCATTCGGCTAAAATCAATGATAGATTATCAAACTATATATTAACCACGCACATCCTGGTTCATCTGGTGATATAACCATACCTAATGGTGGACAAGTTCCTGCGCTTATTTTAACATCATCTAAAGCAATGTCGCCCTGGTAACTTTGTCCAACAAGACCTCGGAAAGCAACCTAAAAGCAATTTAATTCAATACAAGATAGGTCGAAAGTTTTTGAAACCCGTATATAAATCAGGGCCCGGTTATATGAAGGTCGTTTAGCTTATCCGGCGGATAAATCAAAAATACCAAGCACGTTTGTGGATTCCATGAACAAGCAAACAAGTCTATATTCATTACTAGTGGTACCGCAATAAACATATATCTTCTTCAAGATACACAATATTAAGTTTTAGGAGTTTACAGCTCAGTAATAATATAGAATATTGTGTATATCTACACACTTAGATGTGCAAAGGGCAGTTATCCTAACTCACCATGAAATCAACAGAGCTGTTCAATTGTATTTGTGCGTAACGCCAGATATCGCCTTGTGTTCCGTTTCGTTGCCAAATTGGTGAACTAAACTTCTGGTTGACTTGTAAGAGCACTTGAAGGGAGTTGACGTGAGCGCCGTACATGTGGTACCAGAAATTCAAGCATCTTGGATTACTGGTAGTCTTAGGTACTGTGGTACTTATGATGGTAGCAGAATCATTGGGAGAGTTCCACGAGGTCTCCATGTAAACATAGTACCCTGAACAGATAATAATAGCTATGTGTAAGAATGGTCACTGAAAATCGTTTATTTATCTAAATTTGTCGTCGTCTAATATTCACACTGAGTAGCCTCAACAACTTACACCAATTACTATGGTCCTATTGAAATGGACACAGAAAGGTAAAGAGGAACAAAAAAAGTTTGGTAAAAAAGATAGATGGAAAGGAAAGGAAAGGAAAAAAGAGAAAGAGAAGTGTAGACGTTTATAGTTACCTCGTTTAGAACCAGTAGTATGGTCAACTGATGGTCCTGTATTCACTGAACCTGTAGAACCACTCTGTCTCTTCCAATCAACATGGTTATCTTTGAAGTTGGTCCATTGACAAGTATTATTCTCAAAGTCACAATCATATTTGGATGGTGGTGCTGCAGTCACTGGTGGTGCAGTGGTAGGCCATGGTGTCGGTTGACTTGGGTGTTTATAACATGTGACAACTTTAGGATCACTGTTGTCATAGCAACAACCACGTTGCTCACAACTGTATTTAGATGTGATGGTCAAACCAGCAACACATGGTTGACGTAAACTAGATTGTACAGATTGACAAGTACTAGGATGCATGAAGCAGTATGGTACATTCTGTATACTACTGTCATAGCAACAACCACGTTTTGTAATACATTCTGATGGTGAAATACCGAAATAACCACAGTTAACACGAGCAGTGGGTACCACAGTTGAACAAGTACCAACACAGTTTTTATCTTTTATCAAAAATAGATCATCGAGAGCGACATCACCAGAATAACTAGATCCTCTGATACCAACCATTAATATACGATACACTTCTTTACTTGAGACGGTCACTTGACCTTGTTTCCACACATTACCCTGATTACCTTTCAAGTTCCATACCAGACTCTTCTTACCACCACTAGTTTGAATATAGATGTCCAAAGAACCAATACTGGTACCATACATATGGTACCAGAAAGTCAAACAAGAGCCTTGTGTTGAAGGTAGCATTTCACTCTCAAGAACAGCGCGATCACCTTTCACTCTTGGGAAAGATGTCTCAATGAATAAGTATTTACCTTGGAAAATAAAATAATACTTTAATAAAATCATCCAACAGTTTACTTTCGTTGATTATTTAGGGTATTAATGAAAAACGTATCAATAAGCTAGTTGGACACCAAAGTCAGTAGGTACAATGTGAACTCGGAGCTGCTTTTACGCAGCGCGTTTAGCTCAAACGTTGGATAAGCAAACATTTAGAAACATTCCAGTTCATCTTGTGTTAAATTTTTGAATGAAATATATAGTTTAATGAACAGTTGTTTTGTTTAGACCAAAAAATAGCAGTTTTCTTGTTCAATGCATCCACAAACGTGCTTGGCACTTTTGACTTATCCACCGGATAAACTGAACAGCCCTAGCATGACAAATGAACCTGCTATATCGTCCACGAATCTTCAGTGTGCGTTATGAACGTGTTGGGAGGACAAAATATCAAGAAGAATAATAACAAATCCTTTTCATAAATACATCGTAGGGTTCATTTGCATATTATATACCAAACAATCTGTGATATAAACATTAAATATAAGATTTTTACCAGTTGGAGAACCAGTAGTGTGGTCAGTTGATGGTCCAGTAAGGTAACTGAATGTACCACCACTCCCAATGGTCCAATCAAAGTCATCTTGGTAGGTTTTATTCTTGCCATTTAGTTGGTTAGTCCATGTACAGAGACCAAGCTCAAAGTTACAACTCGCTAAATAAACAATGTTGAGTATAATGTGAGTATATGACACAAAACTGAGACAGTTTCAACAATTCACAATATATTTATGTAGAGAGAGAGAAAGTCCAGTACCTGGTGGAGGACATGGCTTCTCATCAATCCAAATATCATCTAGTGCAATATCTCCGCGGAAACCATCACCAACAACAGCTTCGAAGTATATCTTATAACTTGTCGTTGATTGTATATTAGCCATACCATGATACCATCGGTTACCCTGATCACCTGTCTTATTCCAGATACTTCGGCTTAATGGTCCAACAGTTGGTTGTACAATCACGTGTAATAAATTGACATTAGAACCATACATATGATAGTAGAAGTTAAGACATTTGCCTTTAGGAGCTGCCGGGTAAACTGAACTAACCAACCACGCTTTGTCACCTTTCTTTCGTGGTGAACTAGTCTCAATGTACACATAGTAACCTAGAAGGGAATAGTAAGTGATGATAAAAATATGATGTACTGCTGAGGCAGAGTGAAAATATAAAATACTATGGTTCATCATCGGTAAAATGTTGGTATTAACTTGAAATTTGGTTTACACTAAGCAGTAACAAGATTATTGGTTATTACTTAATACTATAGGCATAAACTTCAAACACACACAAAAACACAAGCATGAGATGTTGTTTCTTACGCTTATGCGCATTGCGTTGTGTTAACTAGAAATGAAGCGACGCATGTGACAGCGACGCAAGCGTAACTTAAACATAATCTCTGCTTGGTATTTCATCGAACTTGTTATACAAGTGATTCGTCGCTTAATCCTACATACCATTTGAAGTCTGTGTAGTATGGTCAGTTGATGGTCCAGTGTTAGTTGAATATGTTCCTCCTCTCTGTCTTGTCCAATCAAACTGGTCACCATTAACGTTGGTCCACTGGCACATATTATCACCAAAATCACATAACTTCGGATGAGCACATTTTCCATTTGATAAAGTAATGTCATCTAAAGCAATATCTCCTTCGTAACTTGTACCTCTTGTTCCTTCGAATACTAAAGTGAAACTTCGAGTACTGGATAAAGTAATTTGTACATTACGCCATTGGTTACCATGAGTACCAGTACGACTCCAAATCCTGCAAAGATAATGGTAATAATATCACCATATGTCGCATACCATCGTAGTTGTACCAGAATGAACTGCTTCATCAAATAACGAAAAGGGTAATAGAAAAAAGAAATTTGGATTTTTAAAAAGAAAAACAGAGTTACATATTGGATGAATCAATCCATACGGTTGCCTAAAAAGTAAAATCCCTAAGTAAAATACGCTTGTTCAAATACTTTAACTTGGCACATAAACAAAAGTAACAATGTCCTGAATAGAAATGATGGCAGTCGGCTTGATCAAGCGTATCTACACCTCACTGACCAATGACATCACCCACTATCTTACTTTTTCAATTGTCCTTGTGTTCTTGTATAAAGGTTCAGAGTATCCACGTGTCCACCATACATGTGGAACCAGAATGAAAGGCATTTACCAGAAGTACCAGTTGTGGGTAAGATGGTACCACTTTCAAGTTGGGCATTATCACCTTTAACTCTTGGAAATGATGTCTCGATGTAGATATAATACCCTAAAGATAATATATAAAGTGTGATTTTATGTTTTTATGACTGCATTTGTGATCAATAAGTCAACTTAGCAATAAAACAAAACAATCAATAACTTAATCAATCGGTTAGAAAAGCAATGCTGATAAATATGTGAGTTTGAGGATAAAAATAAAATAAAACAATGTTTTATTTCCATTTTTTAGACTTGTGATATATAGATACATACTAACAATAATTCGTTTTCCAAGCAATTTGAAAACAACATGTTTGCACACGTCATTCTCCTTTTTTTTTCAAAAACAATAGCTACCTTTGCTCGACTTCAAAGTGTGATCAACACTGGGGCCTGTGTCACTTGATCCGGTAGATCCATGGTGTCTCGTCCAATCAAATTTATCCACAGTTTTCAAATTCACCCAATTACATAAGCCATTTTCAAACGTGCAGTTAACTGGCATGGCTGGGGTAGGTGGCACAGTTGGTGGTAAAGCTCTTGATGGTATCACAGAACAATATTGGTTAACTAGTTTTATATCATCTATAGCTATATCACCAGTGAAACTAGTGCCAACCACACCCTCGAAAACAATCTGGAATGAAAAAAAACAGTTTATGAAGATGTAGTTTAGTTCCACTTGATGATTGATAGTCTGGAGCAAAGAACTGTATAAGAACAAATAATTACAACGCTGCAGGCCTCAGTTGTTCAAAAGCAGATTAGTGTTGACTCAGGATTGAGAGTTAATCCACTGTTTTATTCACTGTGTTGTAGTGTACTGGTAGTGGTCATTAGAATCACATACATATTTATTTTCTTAAAAATAACGTTTCAAAAAGACATTCTCTAGAATGTTGTTTGATCAAGGATTATCTAAGTGAGGTTTTAAGACCTTCAGATCGATGATTGAAAGTTGACCTATCATTCTCTCGAAAAATATGTTGAAAAAGGGACCCTTGGATTTTTTCTCTCTCCAATTTTTCATTGATTAAGGATCTCTAATCAATGTTCTGAACTGGGGGCCAAGAAGGTTTTCTCCGCAAGTGATTCACGTACCTGGAACGTTTTTTTACTCTGTATTGGTACTTGTCCATTTAACCAAACATTACCAAAGTTACCACCCAAACTCCACACTACAGTTTCTGATGTATTACCAGGTGCTGTCTTCACCAGCACGTTCAATTGACCAATGTTAGCACCATACAAGTGGAACCAGAATGTAAGGCATGTTCGTGCAATAGTTGGTTGTAACGTGACACTAACGAAACGAGCTTTATCGCCAGCCACTCTCGGGTAAGATGCTTCAATATACATATAACTACCTGTATTCCGGGGAAAAATTTCTCTGATAAGTATTGGTTTATTGACCATCTGACAAATTTAGGTAATAATGTACTACTTTTTACTTTTCAGAAAACATTCAACAAAACTTCAGACAATGTAGCGTTAACTATGTCAAATTTTGGCTTCGTTTCAAAGTCATTCTCAAACCGAGACAAATTTTACAACTTGTTGTTACCTATTGAATACTATATAAGTAACAGATGATTGTAAATAACATGGGTTTGATTTGAAATAAAGCCAAAATATTACCATGATTTTATTGCTGAAATCTTAAGGTACCAAAAGAGTATGTTTTACACTTTGAGAATGAGTTTGTTTGACAGATGATCTTAATGGTATCTCACCTTGTGGTGTCTGTAAGGTGTGGTCAGTTGTTGGCCCAGTACTCCCACTGGTTGTAGTACCTCGTCCTCTGCGCCAATCGAAATTATCCTCAAGTAATGTGTTGTAATAAGTACAAGTGCTCTTTTCAAAGTTACAATTACCTAGAAAATTACAACAATTGGTTAATTACGTATATCTGGTATAACTGAATCGGTTTGATGTCACGTGGGCTGATGATGGCTGTTATATTGTACATAATAATAATTACAACGCACAATACATTCAAATTCAAAGACATCCACAGTCCAGCGCTCATTTTCAGTTAAAAGATTGAACGTTCTTATTTTATTTTATATTATACAAATTTGATTTGATTTAGATAAAAACTTATTAATAAAGAATCATGGTAGAGATATTTCAAGTGAACTGATAAGATAATTGATAAATGGTAACAGAATTTTACAACCCAATATGACGTTTTGTGTGACGTATATGTGCACGCATTGCGTATCTATTTTTTATGTGCGACTGAGACGAACTTACCGGGCGCTGTACATGGTCCATCTTTCATAAGTTTCAAATCATCAATGGCGATATCACCTTGATAATTTTTACCTCTGACTCCTTCAATGATTATCTGGAATGGGAGTAATAACTTTTTGGAATGGGAAATGTCGAGGTTTTAAGGACGATTTGCAATATATTTAGTTCACAGGAAACGTCATTTTCATACGTTTATCAACCATCAAAGTTGAAAGAATGATCCAATGAAGAAAAGTAAAATATTTCATATTGCCCTATCATTATTGCATGAACTTTGATATCAAATAAACCAATGTATCACACCAACGAAAATATATTGCGAATCCCTTTCAATAACAATATATCTGAGCTTTTTTTATCCAAGTATAAAGAACTATATGACATAGGAATTCCGTGTCACTTTGCTCCCCGTACATAGCGTGTAACTTGTTGTAGCTGTACATATTATACATACTATATACAGACATAATAAAACTTACTTGATAATTGACAGTGTTTTTGATGGTCACTTGCATCTTCTTCCACGTGTTTCCTTGGTTACCCTTCATACTCCACAAGAAGTACTTGTTGTTGTTGTATTTCTGAGAAATTCTTAATTCACCAACATCAACACCAAACATGTGGTACCAGTATTCAAAGCAGTGACCGGTGGTAGCAGCGACGTATGTTGGACTAGCAAAGACTGCTGTAGCATTGACTGCCTGACCAGTTGCTTCTATATACATGTAGTAACCTATAGAATATATACACTCCTTGATTATGTAAATCGAAGACAGTAGTATGTAACATATTGCGTCTGTTACAGCCGAGGTAATGTGACAGCACTAATGTAATCAGTGCTTTCAGCAAACTTCGGATATTTTTTCATCAATATAGCTGAATCCTCTTCCCAATTGAACTGAGGGTTGTTCTGCGTTGCATGTATTACTAGTATTTTAGATGAAACGGTCGGAGTCATAAAATAACTACTGTTGAAATGATGAAGGCTGTTGAATTAGGTATCACTGGTTAATAAACTCTAAATGAGTTCTACTATAGTAGTTTCAATAAGATATATTTACCCTGATCTGTGCCAAAAGTATGATCAAAGCTTGGTCCAGTTTTCACACTGGGCGTCGCCTTGTTAGCACGTGTCCATTGGAATTTGTCGTTAGTATTTGACCAACCACATTGTGGGAACTTGTCACCGAAATCTTCAAAAGTACATGAATCTAGAAACCAAAAAAAATTAGTGTACGTGCAATAACGCGGCTTGAATGGTTACATTACGTGACCATTATTGACCATTACCTGGTGGTGGACACCTGGTTGTCAAGAACTCTACGTCATCAATAGCAATATCACCAGCATAAGACTTGCCTCTTTTACCAGAAAATACAATCTGTAATAAGAACAGATTAAGGAAATAAAAAAAAAATGCCATCGACTATTCATGTTATTTCACGAAAAAACGTCTCCATGTTTATTGGACATCAAAGTTTATATGATTATGCTAGAGTAAACGATGCAAATTATTAGTTTTCTTTTCGTTTCACAGAATGAATAAGCATTGTACATATAACATTATTCCGCGAATTTTGATGTCCAATAAACCTATGAAGACAATGTCTCAAGTAACATTTCATTTTCGTGGCATAACATCAAAGATGAATTCAAACTTATATAATTGATAAATTTGGCGGATCTCAGTACTAACCTGGTAAGGGGTGGCACCAGATATTGGTAATGAAACAAGAGCCTTCCTCCATTGATCACCCTGAGTACCAACACGACGCCAGAGAGACACGTTCTGTGCACCAGTCTAAATACCAATTACCATTGATTAATTATATAATGATATAATTTACACACAGTTAAGTCAAACGACATTGCAGATATGTAGTAAAAATATACGGAAACATATGTGTTCTATTGTGTTAATACGGTTGTTGTGAAGTAAAGAGCAGCGTACCTTCTTAAGTACAGTTAACGAGTTGATATCTGGTCCAAACATATGGTACCAGAATCTCAAACAACCAATGCTGTTCATGGTTAATTTTGGACTCAGTAAATTAGCCGTATCGTTTTGAAGTCGAGGGAAAGATGTTTCAATGTACAAATAATGTCCAGTACCTAAAAACCATTCGAAATGATTATCAATAATTTCAATATCGATCCTATTGATCTTATGATATTGTTATTATCTCAGCCCGGGTAATGTGTTGAGCTGACCATACTTACCATCGCCAATAGTATGGTCTTGCTTTGGTCCAGTACCAAGACTAACAGTACCTCCACTTGCCCGAGTCCAGTTGAAATGATCAGTGGAATCTTGTGTGAATTTACAGAAGCTTTGTTCGAAGTTACAATCATTGCCAGTGTTACCAGAAGTAGGACCACGTGTGGTAGGCGTTGATGGTGATGGTGTGATTGGGTTAATGCTACCAGCACCTGGCGGTGTTACTTTACAAGATGTTGCATCTTCTGTGAATGAGATATCATCTAAAGCAATATCACCCGTGTAACCACTGCCGCGGACACCTTCAAACACAATCTAAACAACATGGTAAGATTGTTGTCAACCAACATATAAAACAACTATAGATAAAAACAGAACCTATATATA
>FXAL01016649.1:0-12010 GCA_900177555.1 Renilla reniformis
TGGTTGGGCATGAAATAGTACCACAGGTGGCTGGTGTTTCCCAAAGTACTGGTCATGGTATGATGGTTGCTGGTGCTGCACCTCCTAATTATGCCGAAATAAATAACCAGTTAGCTGGTTTGAGTTTTAACCAACTAGAACAACAAGAACATCAGAAATCACGACAAGCGAGTTCAACGTACTCCCCCGCCGTTACACAAACATTTCCAGCCGGACAACCTATCCAGTATATGGTTTATAGGCACTCCACTGGTGCTATGGTTGCTCAACCCATGCAAGCTCAACCAGGATTTTTATATTCGTCTACACATGGTTATAATCAACCGCATTTCAACCCGCAAGTCTACAACCCACATGTTTACTCACAACAACCGGTCAATACGCATTTTAGTAGGGATCAAAACGTATTAACTCATAGAGTTGGTGATACACATAGTTCAACAAGTTTACCACAGACTGCTTCTTCAATGGGAACATCTGCTGGATTTATTCCTCATGGGTCATCATCTAACCGGCAACAATATACAACGTCGGGTGTTAATAACCCAGTGACACCAGTTCCACAAAGACTTATTAATCCTTATCCTGTGCCAGGTCAACAAGTTGTTGCGTTGCCTAATTATCCGCAACCTTACTCGGTTGGACAACAAAGGGCAAATGTTCCACAAATCCCCAGGTTTAACCCTTATTTAGAAAAAGGTCCTCAAAAAACAAATGATATGTACAATAATCAACAAAGAAGACCATCGCAACCTGAATCCTCTCCTCATCCGAGTGTCCAGTCAACGAGTAGTCAGAATAGAAGATCAGCTGCCGGTGTTCCACTCAAAACGAGAGATAAAAACGAATCTCAAAGGTATGTTGTACCACAGGAGAGAAATAAGCAGAAGGTTGACTAGAGTCGAAATCTTTGAAGTTTTTGTCCTCGCGCATGTCTCATTACACATCTCCAGTATACAGGTTCGGGCCAGTCAATTGCATTTTGTAGCCAAACGAAACGCTGCATTATTCTGTCCAGTAAATTGCACAAATTTGTAAAAATTGATGGACAAGTTACACTATTGATTGAACCTTCTGTTTATTTCATCTTCTGTGGTTGTACGATAATAATTTGTTCGTGAATTGTTCGCGACTACTTTTTGAAAATTGCATTTTTTTCGCATTGTCAATACGCATTGTCAATACCAAACTGAAAAGACGATGTCTAAAGCTAATATGTTGTTTCGCATTGAATATGTTTGAAATCACCAATCAAATCAAACGATGCGGATGGTCATGTACACATCCAGACCAGTGCTTTTAACTTTCCGTTAACATCATAGAAGTCAACAGAACAGAGGAAAACAGAGGAGTAAACGAAACCAGAAGTTTACCGATTCTTCCCGAAAGCAACTTTCCGCCTCTTCAAGTACAGAAACGGGTAAGATTCGATGATGTAGTTTTCAAAACCATTTTTTATAATGATCATAGGACATTGTTCATCATGATCAAATATTTCTCGAATGAATAGTGGAAAATTGTGTAAAAACACTCTTCGTGAAAAAAATGGCTAAATCTCATACTTCATTGCGTATTTCATAAGCCATAACGTATAAATAATATATAACCAATATGATTGCATGAAGAATAAGAGTTCCTTGTACGGCACTAGTTGTCAAAAAATAAGATATCTCGATAGAAAGTTTTAGAGCACCTTTTCTACGTGAACAAGTTAATCTGAAACTCAGCCATTTTGTTTTTTATCATAAAATTTTACCATTTTCTGCGTAGAGCCTGGTACGTGCGTTCTGGAAATATATGACGTCATGACTGAGGCTGACAACTTGAACGTTGTGGTTGGCGACTTGCTCCAATCAGGAGCTCAGATCACGTGGAATGAAAACACTCAGTCACAGTGTAGTGCAGGACAAACAATTGCCAAAGCAATTTTTAACACGCCCTCACAAGCTGATCATGTATTAAGGACAAACACTAACCCGAATTACAAATTACGACGATGTCCTGTGGACATCCCAGCGACAGACAGTCGCAGTAATTAGTAAATGTTTTATCGGTTATAGTTTTAAATTTTTTATTTAGTGTATATGAATTGTTATTAATTTTAACAGTAAGAATGTGTTAGAATAAAATTATAAGATATTCGACATCCGTGGGATTATCCCACACACCCATTCTCCGTTCCGATGTCGCTACACGACAACTGCTGACCCGCACATGTTCATACGGATGACGGGACAGGATTCGTGGAATCATCGCAATCGTTCTTGTTGGCAAACAAAATACAGTTTCAGAACTAGCAACTTCGCTAATTATATATACGTAATATGATATCATTCCAACGCAAGTTTAGTGCAAATTTCGCAACGGGAATAATTAATCAACCTTGTAATCCGAAGGCGTTACACGCCAGAAACCCAAGTGCGTGTCCGGATTTTTAATAAATTCGTCTTATGCAAGTTTGCTGTACAAGCTATCAGTGAAAAAGCCTTATCGGCACTCGAGTCTCGACCCCCTGCACTCATTCTGCCCAGGTGCTCTGACCATTAATCTGCAATGACTGTCATAAAGTCAGATTTCATTAAGCGAAATATTCCTACGCCTGACCAGTTAAAACAATGACAGAAAACAAAAGAAAATAGTCAGAGCGCAACGTCCTTTCAAATGAACTAATCAAAAGTTGAAACGTATATTAGATCGGAAAATTCCGCCGAGTGGAAATCCGCGGTCGAGTAAGAAGAGGCTGGGATCACATATTTTTCATCGAGTATACTGATTAAAGCTTGTACACCAAATTTAACTTACAAACGTAAAATTTTATAATTACATTGGACCAGAGGTGTAATAATCAACGGCTCCCTGGATTGGAATGGATGAAAAACACGGAGCGGGTAAAAGTGAAAAAATAGTGATCATATGAAATCATTTTCTAGAAAAAAATGAAAGTCATCCATGGCAGTAATATTTCAAATATTTCATGAGTGATAATTCTCGGGTAAGTATCGATTTTGTTGGGGGAGTCATCAAAGGAGTCACTGGGTCCGTTGCGCCCTCGCGGTATTCAACCTCTGCGAAAAATATTCCAATTTCCATAGGAAAACGGAAATGTGTTAAACATGCATGAAAAAAATTTGTCCGTGTGACCTGAATTTCTTACACAATTTTTCTCCCACGTGAAAATCAATTTAGAAAGTTCAAGATCCATTGCCGAGTTCTTGAACATTTCGCAATTGCGGACCCTCATTGGAATGTGAGTGAACTCTTGGTAGAGTATTATTTACACTTGTAAGATTTAGTACTGAATAATTAATCTGTTATTTAAATAAACTTCTTGAATGTATGCCGAGTTTTGACAACTGACAATCTACCCCGCTGCTTCTCTAACGTTCATTCCAAATGAGAAATGTTCAACTATTTCGTATATGTATACATAATTATACATATTTACTAAGGTTTGTTCACTTGTTGGGAAAAGGATGAGTTTGATATGTCGTAAAGGTAGATTGCCCAAGAGATGGACGAAATGTAAATGTATCTATGGATTAGGAAAGACTATACCCTCTCATAACAAGCACCAATCACTGTTCACTATGGTACAATGAACATCGAGTCAGTCCAATGGGAAAAATAGAAAATTTTTTTACCGGAAATACGGTAGGGATCCCACACGTGCTGAGCATTTACAAATGAAAATTATATCCAGATGAAGTTGTGTTCTGTTAAAAGGGTTTCGTCCGTGTAGATGACACCACATCGCCCAAAGTATTTATCTGGCAAGTCTCAAGGTAACTGTTGTATTTTAACGATTTCCGTGACTATATGTTGTCTTGTGACAACATATTTTAAATGACCAAGCTGACCGGCATGGCCTAAATACCATAAACACTGATCCTTTTATGTAAATAATCAGACATTCTGCATCACCAGTCCACATATCTGTGCTGTATCAGTTCTGTCTGGATCTACATTCTCTCTTCTTAGGGGAAAGCTGAAGGATTCCATCACACTTTCAAATGAAGAAATGAAACCTACACATAAACAAGCAATTTACATAACTTGACTTCAAAGCAATTCCAAAGATCGTGGTGGGCAGTATTAACAGTCCTTCCGTTTTTGCGATCATGTATTGATATTGCGGTAAATATAGTCTCCGATGGATGATCAAAAGTACGAGGAAGTTGGTGAGATTGGTACAGGGGCATATGGTACAGTTTACAAAGCTAGAGACTTACTACATGATGGTCGTTTCGTTGCGTTGAAGAGAGTGAAAATTTTAAATACAAGCGAAGAAGGGTTGCCTGTTTCAACTGTCAGAGAGATCGCGTTGCTCAAGCAAGTGAATCAAATTGGTCATGAGAACATTGTCAGGTATTTCGACACATTTTACAATTTCCTGCAATTCCAGACACTTCTTCAGTTTCTTTTTCAAAACAATATCAATTTTTTTCCAATTTTTTCCCGTATATTCTCTATTCATGAGCATTTTACAACCAAGCATGAGTGGCTAATATTTAATGGCGAAAGCGCAAATATCTTTTTGAGTTTTTTGTTGTTGTTTTTTTCACTTTTTCGCGTCCACATGGTGACGAAGTAACCCGACGCGGCCATATTTCAGACGAAATTCAATCCTTTCTTATCCACTACCACTAACTTTACTGAAATGTTCAAAAATGGGATACGCGCGCTATGGAAGTTATCGTGGTTGTTTTATTTTCATTTTATGTTTTTCTTTTCCGCACCCCTAATGCTTCTTGTTGTTTTTGATAGTTTTGGAAACGAAGTTGCGATATTTATAATAGTAAAAAGCGGGATTAAGCGTAGGAATTATGTAATTCCTGTAGACCAGTCTATAAAGTACTCTGTGTATGCCGAGTTCACAATATGAGGTGGAAACTTGCTTCACTGAACTAAGTGTTTACTCAAATTATTTTACTAGTAATTAGTATAATATATGCAGGGATTAACAATTTTTTGTGTGACCAGAAGGCATTTCCAGTATGCCAAAATAGTTTTATATATAAACAGTTTATGTAAAAGAAATAAGTACAATTGAATTTGTGTTACAAAGTATCACTTCCCCATAATATTGTGATATTGAATTATGTACTCAATAACATTATCAGATTCCTGTCTTAATATAGGTACAAAGAAGTACTTTTGCATGATATGTATAGGGGGTAAATCATACCAGTGAATGAGAAACCAGCTGAACACGTTTCAACTCAAATTACAACTGTTTATGAACATTTTGTTCATGAAACCATTTTTTCAATAGTTTGTCGCCTTTTGGAAAAACTGATAATATTTTCTTTCCAGTTTTAATTAATATACTTTATCATTTTGTGGAAATCGATTCACAAGCAAGGTCAAATGTTAAATTAGTTTAGCATATTTTTGAATAACAAATAACCGGAGGATTAGCATTGGTATTTCAACTGTGTTGCAATGTTTGGATGTGTTTTCTGGACAAAATACATAACAGTTTTAAATTTTTCTTGACATATATATGAAGTGAAGTCCTACAGGCACAAAACGAAATAGGAAAACAGCAATGATTTTCTTCCTATAAATACCATTTACAATTGTTTGTTATGTATACATAAACATGAAAGATTTAAAACTTATTGACAGTCTTAAGCCTGAAAACTGTGGTGGCTTTTTGGGTTTAATTGCTTTTGAAATTACATTACTTATGAATGAGTGTCAGGATAATGTCTTTGCCTAAAGTGTTTTTGATTTAATTTATGCACTGTGGTTTTGCTTTAATGTTACATAAACTAAAAAAGTACCAAAACATCTCTCTTCAATTCAGCATTTTCGAGGGTTTGTGGTACTTAATGTTTATTCAAGAGTAGTCAATAAGAATTTTAGATATGTTGCACACATATTTACTTTTACCAGACAGCACCAATATGTATAGGTATTAAAAAAAAATTGTGCACACTTTTTTTGTACCTGGTGCTAAAATGAATATCATAATAATGTACCTGGTGATAGGATGAATAGTTTACACTGCAGTCAATAGTCATGTTTAGCACGAAATGTTACCACCATATGTTTGTATCATACCATCTAGCAATGTTAGTGACGAAACAATGTTAATTATTCGTGTAATTTATCATGGAACACCTGAGCATGTGAACATTAATGATGTGTCAAGCGTGTTTACTGATCACTTTGGTTTTGCAGACCAGTTATAGCTCCTTGATAGTTGCTTCCTTCAACTCCAAAAAACATCAAATATTGCCAAATAATTTTATTTGTCAATATTAATTAGTTACGGAAGGTAGACGCTAGAGTCTAGAGTAAGGAAATTAGGTGGGTTGAAAGTTGAAACATAAATTAAACAAAATTCTTGTTTTGGTGTATGATACTTTTATATGATATATCTCGAAGCATGGAAGCGTGTTTCTATTTAATAGTTCAACCAACAACTTTATGCTGGACATATACAATAGTTATACGGTTATATTGGAAAATATAAATGTTGAAATAGCACGACTTGTGTTTTCTGTTTTTCTCAAATTTGGAGTTCAATATTAGCATAAAGTATATCCCTTTCAAAAATCTGTTCTCGCAAATTTCTCGTCGATCCATGTTTTCCGTTATACTTGTTTAGACTTCTCGACGTTTTCCACACGCCTCTACAACGGACATTTCAACGCGAAGTTTGGTTAACTCTCGTATTCGAGCATGTTGAACAAGATTTGACAACGTATCTGGAAAAATGTCCCCCACCCGGATTAAGTCCTTGGATGATCAAAGTAAGTTTAGTATTTTCTCGTGAAAAACTCGCTATTACGATATTTCGTTATTCCAGATAACATACATATTGTATTTCAAACACCGTCACCTCAAGGAAAGTTTGGTATACTAAGTAAATCGAATAAATTAGCGATTTTAATACGATTGTTTGAATTGACTCTTCTAGTCATGGGCGCTTAATATACACTGGATTTTTCTTATACTTAGGCCAAGTGTTTCGATTGGAAATCCATTTCCGAGTCAAAAATCCATTTCCAAACGTCATGCAGTCAAAATTCGAATCGAGATTTGCGATTTGATTACTTGTGATTCGATTAGTTAATCCAGTACACGTATAACATTTAGCTTATAACTTTAGCACCTCAAAACCGTTGCTTCTGTCAGGTTAGACTTTATTCCACAAAGATGTATAAGTTAGAGAAAGTGTTTATTTTGTGATGTGATACTGACACCATTCCCATTGAACGTTGCTCTCGAATAAAACCGAATAATGATAACAGGACGAATTTCAATGTACATGCTCATGTAAAATGATTACATTTCACAGAGCATTATGTATCAAGTATTACAAGGAGTTGATTTCCTGCATACTCAGAGAGTGGTTCATCGTGATTTGAAGCCACAGAATATACTTATTACGAACGATGGTAAAGTCAAAGTAGCAGATTTTGGTCTGGCGCGTATTTATGGCTTCTCCATGCTTTTGACATCAGTAGTAAGTCTTTACCTACATGTGAACAGTGGAAGGTTTCGCGGAATCCTTCCAAATTTGTAGCTATGTAGCAAGCTACAAATTCAACCTCAGATGCAAGTGTCTCCGCATCTGTTCCATCGAACTGTAAAATGAAAATGCGTTTTAATCCTAAATGGGATTCTCCAACTATTTCAGGTGGTTACGCTTTGGTATAGATCACCCGAAGTTCTTCTCCGTTCAGAATACGCAACTCCAGTTGATATATGGAGCCTTGGTTGCATTTTCGCTGAGCTATTCAACCGTAGACCGTTGTTTGAAGGGAAAACTGAACCTGACCAACTTCATAAAATTTTCTGGTACGTTAGCTAATTTTTATGAAGTTTTAGAACCGTCAACAAACACGGTAGGAAACGAATTTTACTGATACATAAATACATAATGAATACAAGAATGTAACAGATTCAAAGATTTTCCGAATTTCTTTCTCATTTTGTTATTCTTCTGAATGTAAGGATTATTGGCTCACCGTGTCACGATGATTGGCCAGAATATTGTGCGTTACCATGGGGACAGTTTATGGGTTATCTACCTGTACCATTGAAGACGCTTATACCAGAAATGTGCGACCCTGCTATCGATTTACTAAAGGTAAGCAGTAGCACTATCAGGCAGAAAAACTGTTTCAAAAACATCAACCAAGGGAAAACTGTATTTCTCTAAAACTGGATCGTAATATTGACAAGATGAAAATAAGATGGGTTAAGGTTCCAAGATGGACAGTTGTTCTACAAACATACCAAAAAACAACAAGTTGAATACATTTCTCTCAGTAGATAGATGCCAATGTATAAGACTGTAAATTTAAATATGTAAAATGACGCGTTGTTATCAATGATTATTGCATTTTGTAGAGAATGTTGAAGTATAATCCTCACGAAAGAATCGACGTCCGTTCTGCATTACAACTGCCTTATTTTGATGAACTGAAGGAACCCAATGAGAATAAAGAGAATTATGTTGATCAAATTCCTATTTGTCACATAAATAAGCAAGGGAATGGTGATGGGACTGCGCTCAAAGATACCACGAACGAGGACACAACCAGATTGCTGAAATGTTCCAGGGAATCTGAATGCAGTGGGGATGCAACAAAACAACTATGAAGACCGGTCAATTTTCATTTTTTCTCTGTGAAAGGAAATTGGTAATTATTTCTGTTCTTAACGGAAAACTATCTCTGAAAAATCTCGAGTGGCTGAATCACCTAGCATTCCACTTTTTTTTGGTTTCGAAAAGAACTTTTCAAAAGGCTTCTTTGTACATGCATTTTATAGTCATGTGACAATTCCTTACACTTGGCAAAAAAACACCTGATTTCCACATATACAGCCGAGGAACGGAAGAGGAACTACAACCGCAGCTACATTTTATCATCTTTCGATTACTGCCGCAAATTTTGTTCGTATTTTAAATTTAACATATATCGCTGGATAAGACGACCTGTACATATCTTTTCAATTGAAAAGGACTGAGTCGTTGTTCAAAGTTGGAACCCAATGTAGAACCGTTTCTTATGGGAACGACCGCTGGCGGATTCTCTTTCGTATATTAATTATAATATCCAGGTTCTCGTATCATAATATTGCTTATTGCTAAGTAATTAACTTTTAGTCTGTTTTTTAAAGACACAATTTCCGACTTTCACCGAATATTTAATAACATTTCATGACGTTTAACTCACTTCTGATTATCTGAACTGTGATTATCTGATTTTACTACAAGCTAATATTATACAAGACATCTAATATTTTCAAATATATCCAACCAAAAAGTGACTGAAATTGTTTGCTGCCATATAACAGTGAAGATTTCAGGTTATTTTATGACAAATACACGACGTATTCAATTGATGAAGAACGATGCGTTTATTGTCACCAGGTTTGATAGAATAACACTTCAAACTTTATGACATAAAAAACATAGGAAAATCGCATTTTATGCTTCGATGCCATTACCCTAACTTTAAAGTACAATTAAAATCATTTTACGATTTATTCACACTCTGTCGCTTGTGTTTCAGTTTTTTTTCTTCAATGTTCTCTTTGGTTCTGGTTATTTCATGGATATTGTACTTTTTGAATCTGAAAAAGTCTTTCACCAAATTCATGCAGCAAACGCTCTGAAGATAACATTGGAAATATCTTGTTAGTATCATTCAATCAATGAATTTTTTTCCCAGATCCATAGGATAAAGCACTTACTTTCATAACTTCCACAATTATGAATACATCGGGTTCCGTTAAATTAACAACGTATCCATTTTCAATCATGATTGCGGCAATTCCTTGGACTGTTTGGCCTCTAGTGAGAGTGTCGTTGAATCTTCCTTTGAATTGCACAGAAAACTAGAAGAGAAATTTTGTTGGGCTCAATTGCCTGAAAGACAACCTCACGCGCTTGATGGAAAGGAGAAAAACAAATTTCCACCCTGATGCCTGATGTGATGTCATTTCCTAAAGATTGCGTTTCCACCCGAGTTTTCAACCACATTCAACATGGAATTAACTTACACTTTTTGGCGATTCACAAGTACGATTCTCGTTAAGTGATGTTAGCATATGTTCGGATACAATCTTGCGCACAGCAATGATGTCCGCGTGACAAATATGTGTAACTGGGAGCAGTCTTGAAAAATTCCTAAAAACGCGAACCATGTCAACATTGTTACAGGTTTTCAAAGTAAACTAAGAGAGATTCAAAGATTTCCGTTAAGGAAGGAGGAAAATAACGGTCGAAATTTTTCGGATACTGTTTAGCTACGAAATAAGGCTCGTAAAAAATATCGTGAGCGTGTGCTTCAATAAATTAAAATGATCTGCTGAGTAGAGTAGGTCTTTTAACCTGGCAACGAGAAAATGTTCCGGATAAGCATCCCTTTGTTGCCTAAAACGCGTTTATTCGTTTTTATGGCAAACCATGCCACTTTGTTAATTGTTACGGTAAAAGTTGTCTGTTCTGTTTGTCCAGTCACTTGACAGTTACCAATTGTTACCGGACAGGGGGACGTGGATTCCGGGGATATACGATTACACAACGATGAATCCCGTTTGCAATCGCCATTGACACGTGTTTTTGTTTTATCACAGAATAGTTACATTGTTTTATATTAATTGAGTTAGTTGATTTGGAGATTATAACGTCGATAATCCGCTTTAAAAAGAGGTAAGTAGAGTTTGTTGATTTTAACAAAATACTGTTGTCTTGTAAAATTATTTGTCGTATTAACTATTAATATAATACGCGTGAGAAGGAGCCATTGTCGCTCACGGTGATCTTTGGATCACGTATTCACGTATCAAAGTTGAACTTGCATTTGTGCAGGTAAAAATTAATTATAAACAGTTATACCTCGCCATTGTCCGGGTAAAGTATGAAATCATAAAACCACGTGAAATATTAATAATTCTTCCTTGCAGTTGTTATTTTTATATTTCATAAGAAAATCCTAATTTTCATTCCCAAGTCCTGCTACATGTACACTGTGCGTACCTATTTTTAGACAATAGAATAAATTCAATTGGAAACAAATTGTGTAATAACCATTCATTGAATTTGATTATAATTTTGTTGTGGGCTATGTTGTCATTTTCTCATCCTTGGACAAACAGCAAATATTGCCCTGAATAAGACACAGAAGTAAGAATAGCCAAAATATGGATATATGTAGCTGATTATTACTCAAAGAATATTTTGAATAACACTTCCATATCGAACATATTTTTTTACTTTCTCCAGTCTGTATTTCTGTTGATATGACCATTTACTGTATGCTACCTTGCTTTGTTGAGTTGAGTCTTTTCCAAATCTGATAATATAAAATGTGCCAATTCATTGATGTTTTCCATTGACAGAGAACATTTAATAAAAATAATGCCATTGACTCCTGTAGTGATATACTGAAAACGCCTCTCTTTAACAACTTTTTTCATTGAATCAATCTCTTTAGCTACCATTTTCTCAATATCCTCCTCGTCATCTTCCTCTTTACCCTCTTTCTCATTTTCATTTCTATTCTTGTCTTTTTCTTTCACTTCACTTGTCTCAATTCCACAATGTTCTCTCTCTTCGTCATGGTCATTAGAGACATCTTGCTGGAGTTTTTTGTCAAATTCGTTCCCAAATAGAATATCAGCATACTAAAAACATTGCAACTTGTTGTAGATATTTAATAGAAATGCTAGTTATGTGCTTATATGATGATACATCTTTGACTTGCAAAAAATGATTTTTAAATGGGACAGATACCGCTATTTTTGTGCGCAAGTATTTGAAGCACTCAGCTGTAGCACGTACGTTTAATGCAATTATTTTATGAATAAGTGTTCATTAAAACAGGCCAATAAAGCTATATCTAAACAAGGTACATACTTCATTCAACATGTTATACGCTTCTCTCTTAGCTGCATTCTCTCGTTCAGCACCGAATATGAGAAAACCTCTCATACCACTTTGAATTTTATGATTTAACACTTTCTAAAATATTTATTCCAGTTT
>FXAL01016908.1:0-15948 GCA_900177555.1 Renilla reniformis
CACAGTTTGGATATTACATGGTTAGACTTTATAATGTAATATGATAAAAGCACACTTATTTTCATGAAGATGGCTGCAGCCTCTGCCCAATTGAGCTGAGGGTCTTTCTGCATTGCATGTATTACTAGTTTAGTGTTTGATTTCTTCGGTCGAGGTGGACAAATACTGAATTTTGATCCACTATTTCGGTAGACCAACTTTGTCACAGGCCGGAGCAGGATGTAAAACTGATTACGTTTCATTAGATTGAACCGTCTGGATTTCGACAAAATGATGAAAAATCGCAAAAAAAAATGTTTACCGTGCGAACTTTCGGTTTTTGGGCGATTTTCTTGAAAAAAATCTCGTCTGATTACAGGGCTGGGGTGAGTAGTCGTGTGAAATAAAGGCGGGAACACATTGTTATATTTTATATGATTGTATGATAAAACGCAGATTAAACACTTGGCGCCAAGCCTCGTGTTTTGCTCGACAAAACTGTTGCGAGCATTCCAGTCTTATATAGGGTTGTTTTTGATAAACGATATTGTGTCAATGTCATTTCTGAACGCTCTCCGAGTAATTTTGAACTGAAAGCCGACATTTTTGCGCCAGAAAGTGTTTAATTTGCGTTTTATCATACAATCATACATAAATAGCGTGTTCCCCAAGCAGTCACAAGCCTACTCGCCCCAATCCTATAACTAGACGCGGCTTTTTTAAAAAACGTCCAAGTTTACACGGTGAACAAATATTTTCCCGAAATCTAGACAGTTCGATCTGCTGAAAGAGACCAAAACAGTTAATGATAAAAAACATTTATTCTTCTAAAACTTTATTGTTTTTGAAGTCGTTTCATCGTTTATTTCTCCCATCAATTTCTGCTTATCCGACCATGGAATAAGATTCATGAAAGCTAATGTTTGGAAATTTCTTGGTAGACTATTGTTCGAGCGGGGAAACTTTTTCCTGTTTCAGTACATCTTGTCTATCCTCTGATTCATATTTGGACTGAGGTTCTTGCCTTACTACAAACAGTATAGTAGGCACGAGGAAGCTGTCTTATTCTTGTAAACGATTTCAGTTCAAGTCACGACTCTTTGCAGTAGTTTTTCTTTTCTTTGGGTTTATCCCAGGTGTTCACCTTTATAAATGGACAAAGTCATTCGAAACTTTGCTCGCACGAACAATTTTCCAAACAATACGTTGTATCAATTAAGAATGTATAGCAAGAACGAATAGCGAAAGAACAGATGGCGAATGAACGAATAGTAAGTCCAAGACGTGACGCAGCTCTCTAGGGGAAAATTGTTGGCAGTTTAACGCAGGACGAGTACATTTGGATTATTTGGATTAACTACATAGAGCAAACTCGGTACTTGAGCACCTCGACAAAGCAAAGAAAATTAAAATTAACAACCAAAGAAATTAAACACTGAGCAAAAGGATGAAATGGAAAGAGACTCGGAAACGGCTCAATATCGTAACAAAACTATATGGTCAGATTATTGATATTTTGATCAATTTATTGGATCGTGTATAATATTCTATTATTAAATTATTAAAAATGATTAATTAAATTATTAATACATTATTTATTTCATACGACGGGTTATAATTTTTTTTAAGGACATATCTTCAATATCTGGTGATGCTGTACTAAAATAATTATACCAATATGTATAAATGTATATTAATTGGCTCAATACAGTCTCTCTGTGATGACTATGAAAACCCACTTTAATTCCTTCTCACTGTTCCTGAAAATCATCTAATAGCTTTTCAAAATCGTATCCGTTAAATGTGTAGGGCTGCACGAAGAACAGCGTTCTCGGTAGCTACAAACCACTTACAGCTCTCTATATTGTTATTAGGTGATAAAATATTTTAGGATTTTTTTCTGTATTATTTTCAATATATACACCTTCAGTTGGTACACTCGTATCCAACTCCCAACGAATTACAGTAATCAATATGAGTGGTCCTTAGCATCTCAAATAAATAATATTTTCATATCAATATTATCAGCTGTTTATATTATTATATCATCATGCTTGTATTTTATGAATCGGAAGAAATCAGTTTTCAGTGCATTTTGAAATGTTTCTGTCCCAAAATTGCTGCATTAACGTACTGCAATGATGTAACTTCATATGAACAAGTAGCTATGAATATGTGTATTTCTATAACGTGGAACTACAAATATATTGGGCTCAATTCCGTAATAATTCGAAGTGAAACATGTATAGATTTGTTTTCATCTCTTCAACACATTAATTGATAGATATTTTTCGTGGCAATCTTATAGCATCATCACGACTGAGTATTAATATACTGTTACAGATTGAAAATAAATCATCTTGAAAACTCAAAATATAAACGGAGATTGGAAAAAAAGCATGAAAGATGATTTCAGGTGTTCTGAATTTCATTATATAACTATATATGTCACATAGTTTACTCATTAGGTTTGAAATATATTGTTAATGCCATAGATTCACTGCCTACACAGATGGAATTCCGACTAAAAGATACGATCACTAAACGGTTGATAAGAATTGGAATTTGGACTTTCAAATAGAACAAATTCAATAGAACAAAAATTGAAAACATAATCGTGAATTATGGGAATTTTATCAGCTGTGTTTCGCAATGAACTCGATTTAAATTTTTTTTATCTCTCACGTGTTTAGGTACAAGGGCGAAAACTGTATTTTTGAATAAATGTTTTACTGATAAAACAACAAAAATAAATGATCATCTTCATACTCGCATATATTTTCTTTACAAATATATCCAACTTCCTGTCTCGCTGCAGTAAGAAAAAGACGAAATCATCTACATATTATTATCTTATCGCTATTATCTAATTGGATCTCAATTCTCAAATCAAAATATAGCCACAATGCTCGAAATCGTAATATACAACTCTCGTTTCACTTTTTTGTATAACATTCTTAATACTTTATTTCTTAAAGCTGGATAACATGGATAAGTACACTAACTAAGATAGCTTGTTCACATTTCAGTGGGTTTTTTCCACTTGCACATATTGTTGAACATTAGTTCATCCATTGCATAATATAAGAGACATCTAATATAAGAGACATCTAATATAAGAGACATCTAATATAAGAGACATCTTTTGAAAACATCTATATTCACAGTAGGTCGGTCTTTGGTTTTTTGAATAAAAGAAGTCGCAATGCCTTCTTTGTTTCAATTCTTAATTTTCTGATTCTCCAAAAAAATAAAAAGGTATTTAGCAAGGGGTTAAGTATTGCTAAAATACCCAACCAGACTTTTAAGGAGAAACTCTCAAACGTTGCATTCACGTCGTTCATTAAGTTCGGCAATAATCCTGATGGCAAGAAACAAACAAGAAAACAGAAAACCACTAAAATGTAAGTCTTAGCTAACTTTGTTTCTTTGAGAAATTGTCTCCTCTTGTTTTTTACTGCTTTACAATGTTGTGTTTGAGATGTGGTTGAAGGTAACTCCAATTCAGATGAAAATGTGGCACATGAGTCACAAACTTGTTTCCGGAATGATCTTTCAGCTCGTAGAATACGTAGATAAATAAAAACAGTAGTTATACCAAAAAATATTGATGTAATACCCAATGTCACTGACGCTACTATCGTGTTAATCAACGAGACTGCAAATAGTAAGACACATAATAGACTCACTGATATTGTATATGTTATCAGGGTGGATTTTGTAACAATTTTCACATAGTAACCATTGCAGACAACAGCGAGATAACGTTCAAAATTCATTCCAATAAGAACGAGAATGATACGAGTTAATAACGAAAGGCTGGCTTGTCCCATTATAAATACCAAAAAACAGTTGACAGACGAAGTAAGCTCCGAAATCAAAATGTAGACAGAGAGTGGACCACCAATCACTCCCACGGCGAAACCCATCAAGAATTGTGCAGCAACGAAGGATAATGATTTATTATCCCTCATCTTAGAGCAGGTAAAAAATGATAAGAGTGCAGCGCCGTTGATGAAAACATTAGCTACACTCACGAGTATGGCAACTGTACAAACAACACTATGATTCAACACATATCGTTCAGACGGCAATTCGGCTACCACGCGAAACTGGTTTAGAAGAAAGTCACAGGACTTGAATAAACTCATTGCATCACTACCATTCATCGTGCTGACAATGTTGGAAATCTAGTTTAAGACACTGTGTGTACACTGTTTAAAAACAGTGGAAGTAAAGTAATTACCATTTGACTGGGAAGTGTTACATTGTGTTGTTGTAAGAAAGTGTTAACCAGATCATAAAATTAGATATTCCTAATGAAAACATATTATATCAGGGTTTATCAATAATTATCAAAAAAGTTTATAGAAATACTACTACAAAACGTTTTAGCAAAGTTGGATTCTCGAATCACATAATGATTATCAAAATTGTTTTGAAAGACAGGTGAAGCAAAACAGGTGAATTAGCCATATGAAGCCATATGGCTGTCTACATTGTTGATTATATCTTTTTCCCACTGCAATTCTATAGCAACATATAAACATATTAAAAATAAAATGTTGTCTGTTGTGATATTGTTGTTAGACTAAAGCGCCTGCAGTCAACAATAAATGTTCAATTACAAAAACTATCGGACGTTAGACTGGTTAAAGTATACCATATCATACCCGATTTAATTTCTTGAACATTTCGTGAACACGTCAGAAGAAATCCGTTTAATTCCTATATCTACGATTCAATTCATCATTGAATAAATTGAATAATTTACATAGGGTAGATAAAGATCAATGGAAAGCTGTGTGCCTAGATCAGACGCACTTTAAAAATAAACGAACTGCAAAATTCATTAAATTTGTATTGTAGTACTGTGAATACGATAAAATCACAATGAAACAAGGGACATCTGAATTTCACCTTCGTCTATTATTGGATTTTTTATTTTGGTTATCAAGTATTCCAGTATATCATCTGTATACTTAACAATGCAAAATACAGCGAAGCTAACTTACTTTGATCAAGCGACCTCAAATCGTGAATGTGAATATCAAATCCATTAGAGGACGAGGCAAGATACCACGAATTAAGATCTGAAAAGAATTATTACAAGCAATATATTATGCGTATGATTAAGAATAAATTTCCATATTATACAAATTAGGTATGAAAACAAGTTTGACTTCAGATAAAAAAACTAGCTCAATTAGCTACTATCCATTCCGAAATAAAAGACATTTCATGGTTCTTTACCTTTTTCATTATACCAATACCAAGACAAACATGTTATACTTTTTTGATGAACGTTGATTGTTAATAACAATAATAAATCGGTTGCACGACAGATATGAACAGATCTGTAACATAAAATAGGTGAAATGGATCACTTTGTGGAAATGAAATCTCACTTTATCTGTTTGCATAAAACAGACTGTTAAAACCAAGAAACATTTTTTCCTGATTAATAGCTTTTATGTACGTCTCCGTTAAAATCGGCAACTTAAAGACGGTAAAAATTCAGGAAGATTGGAATGGTGACATACACAATCGTTGGCGAAGTTGTAAAAACTTGCGAAGAAAATAACAACTATCTTGTGCCCTATTCTTTTTATATATTGCCATCTGCCTTATTTATATTTATGGATAGGTACCTAGTGTGAGGGAAATGTCATTGTTAGTATTTACAGTCAAGCAGCAACGGGTTAACATGCAAAACAGTGTTAGCACTGATCTGCCTTCAAACAATCGGGTCTAGCACAAACTTACCCATCTTCGTTTCCAATAGCTACTATTGATGAATCCGATTTCCATGATACTTCTGAGTGGCCTGCAATATTATGCTAAAATTTGCGAAATATTTATTGAGTAACATAATATTTGGTGCAGATGATCCGGCAAGAGACTTTAACATGATTGGATTTTCCTCACTTACAAGAATATTCTCAAAAATTTCTTTTAGTAAGATCCATTCTTAATTTTTGAACGATTAATTTTACCAAACTGTAGTAACATTCAACCTTTCTCAACATTTAGTCCTTTTATCATGGAATATAAAAAACGTGAGGATTAAGATTTAGAAAAAGGTCTTTCCTGCATGCAAAGTTGTATTAATTCTAAATAAGATCTTGCACGGTAAACTTCGAAAAATTGCCAAGAAAGAAAAGATATCAAATTGTGCGAGGGAGAAATTACGTCACAATCACAGCAGTTACAATTTCAACACAATCACACAACTAAGCGATACCGTGACCATATCGAAAATAGAAACTACCTTGATTTCATTGGTTGATTTGAGAAGATTATCAATATTCCTTGCGGCTTCGCTGTAATTATCCGTTTGATGCTCAAAAACAGTACCCTCTCCACCACAACTGTACAGATGATATATCTTGGCAACAACTGGAAACGAAGATGTTGTGTGTCGTACTTGTCGTCAAACATGCTTTTCGTTCATATTATGGTACAAATCTATTCAAAAGCCTTCTATGAAAGCCTTCTGTACTCGGAACAACGGAAGACACATCCCAAAATATCGAAAGCGTTAAAAAAGTGCGAAATGTTGGTATAGCATTAGCTGTTAGCACTAGTTGTTACATTGGTAACTGCTTGGGTTACAGTATCAGTGATAACATCAGCAAATCTACTCACTCGTGTAATTACGTCACCCCGACAGGGTGCCGACATTAGATGCAGTCAATTAGACCAATCGACCTGCGCATGTTTCACTTTCATCAACGATATTGAATGTTAATACACAATACCTTTAGAACCAGTAGGAGGTCCCCATGAAAGGGAATATACAGATTTCTTGTGATATGTGCGGAAAACACTGGACCTGATCGTGTTTAAGAATTATAATTAGCTGATATAAAGTACTAGGTGGATGCTCTAAAATAAGTCTTGCAACTCGCAACGCGAGTTCTAGGAAAAATTCTGCAAGCTCAATTTCATAACCATTGACGAAAAATTGATATATTTTTTCATGTCCTATTTGCAATTCTGAGGTCATTTTTGCCACCGGCGTGTAGCAACTTTTTGAGCGTGAACTGTCACAGTGACTACGAATGAAAGAACGGGGAATTTAGCATGACCATAAAAGTGACGTTCACCGCATTCTTTGGCGCGGTAGAATTATGTATGATTGTACAAGATTCAGAAAACAGTCACTGCAATATGATGTATCTTTTATCTTTTTAATGTAAATTTGGTTTGCATGGAATATCGAGATTTATTGAAAACTCCGTTCCAGTCAGGAGTTGAGATTTTGTTAGCTGATCACGGTATTGTCAACCTCATCTAATAATTATGAAATCTTACGTTTGTGAATGGACATTATAGACACCAACTTTTCCTTCCTCTGTTCCAAAAGCCAGAATTCCCTCTTTCGTAGGATGCCAAGCAATCTGAAACCGTGAATTATTGTTGCCAAACTAATATAGAAACCTACTGCCTTCTCTGATCATTCAAAGCGGAAATTGGTTCTTCTTGTTCTTAATGGGTACAGCCGAATTCAATACGGATAAATAGTTATTCATCGGGTAGAGAACCCCGGCTGTTCTTCAACTATATATAAAACTGTGGCTGCGTTTACTCATACATGTTCGATATCTAACTATACGTAACAGCAATTAGCCACAGACCTTCATAACTTTAGATCCTATACCCCGCCAATGTGATTTCACCTGGTACGGTTCGTCGTACGATTGCGTTTGCAAGATACGAATCATATTATCACCAACAGCAAGTGCCACGCTCGACGAGTCTATCAAAGAAGTAGCCATACTGTAAACAAAGCCTCCCAATGTAGGAATGCTGTGCAACACTTCTGATTTGTTATAACTCCAAATGTTAACCTACGGTGAGAAAACGCAGTTCTTGTATTTCAGGGAATCCTTTTTCGGGGGATACATGTAGGAATACAACTTCGTTTTATGAAAAAGAACATTGAAATCATTCTGTTCGTTTCATTATCATTTTTTTCGACCAAAAACTCTCTAGTAGGCGCCGTCATCACTAAATGGGTTATCTCTGCAAGATGTAAACGATTCTAACAACGACCTTTGATAAGAGCGTGCAACATTCAAAATCACTACAATACGATATAAAGAGTATTAATAGCCTGTAACGTGATTTAAAACGTAAATTTCTTATGAAAAACATTAAACAGATTTGTTGATATTTTCCAAGCATAATTTGCTTGAAAATGACTAGACTTTTAGAAAAAGTACCAACATTGAGTGGCTAGCACGTTTCGAATGCATTTCGAATTGAGATGACAGGTTCTTACAATTCTATCCATGGATGTTGTAATAAGGATATCTTTAGCACTGTATTGACAAATATTGAAAACAATGCGGTTATGTCGTGATCTGGAGGAACCACCAAATAACTGCCATTTTTGTTTACAAGTCTTTGATAAATCCCACGCCAAGATATCGCCACTAAAACATATCAAAAAGAGAAATTATATGACTCCATGCAGTGCATGGTGGTAGCTACTATCACTTTAATCAAAACCAGAAATTAACTATTATAATTATATTATATCAGTTTGGTATTGGATCAAGAATAAGTGAAATTACTGGAAACAGAATACACTTCAAAACAACTTGTGACTATTTTCACTGATACATTAGACATATTCTGATTGATATTTGATACATTATATTTATCACACTGAGTCTTGTTGTTCTATAGTATAAGTGATGTGAATCATGGCATCCACCGGTTGTTCGAGAAATAATGAGCAACAGTTAATGGAGCAATTGGGCGCATGCGCAATACATTATTTTTGTAATTACCATAAGGACGCGAAAGCACTAATGTTATTATAATTTTAATGAAAACGATTTTTATTGTTAATAGACATGTTTCGGCAACCTTGTGTAAACGGGAATTATAAATGTACCTGTAACTAACATTTATTCTCGTAAAGTTGCCAAAATTTTAACGTGGTAAACTCGCGTCATCGTCATGACAACGCAGTGACCACGACCTGTACGCGATGCGTCCAAACAACGGTACAACAGATATATGACAACACCTTTAGTGTGATATGCACCTACATAATGTCTCATTTTACCATTTATTTCAATTACTGTCTTCATTTACACCATCTCAGTTGGGGCCGGACTGAAATGAGTTTTTGATCTGCTCAAAACTTATTCCTCTCCGCAAATATCAACTAGCTAGATACCTATATGTATGCATCGGTACTTCTGATTTGATATATGTAGCTAGTTATATTTTACCTATAACCACTCGATAATAAACAAGACGGATCAGTTGCTGACCAACAAAGTGTATTCCACAATCTTGTTTTTTGCTGATGATCTTCTCGATTGCTTTTTCTCGAGGATGCACGCGTGGGGACATTGACTGATGCAATAAACTGACTATTTCTTGCATGCCAGAATTTGATTGTCCTATCTCGCGAACCGGACGCGAGAATGAAGCCATCGTGTTCAACTGACACACCAAAAACGCCTACAAGAGAGGCAAATAAAGTAGAAATGGTGAACAGAGGCAGATTCATGATCGCTTTTTTGTACGGCTACACATTTGTACTACACAATTCACTTGACAGTTGGCATTTCGTAAAAGCAAGGTTTATAGTTAGTGTTACCCACAGATAATTTAACAATTTGTCTAATTTAATAATTTGTCTCTCAAAGAAATGACAAGTTGTATAAAGAAAAATTTTTTCGGGTCTCTGCTTCAAAAATTGGAGGCCCCTTCCCATAAATTATGATCGATCCCTAATTGTTTATATGAAAATAAAAATGATATAAAAGGCTGGTAAAACGGGGCAATAAATAGCTAGAGTTTGTTATCATAAACAGTCGTCAGTTAGCGATTCTTAGCGCGAAGTAAAGAGTTGGCTACAATGTGGTCAGATACAACACCTTTTAACAGGGAACCTGATTTAACTGGTGACCAAGTTAAGGAGTGAATTTCGTCATCGTGACCTTTTAGCAAACATATAGCTTCATGTCTTTCGTTGTGTAAGGAAACAACCAATATTTGACCAGTCTTATACCTGCGAAGAAAATATCCTCGGTTCCAATTTTTCTAACATCAACTACATATTTTTGGTAACTTTTTATATCGAAATATCAATTTCAAAATTTTTGCTACATGCTTTGCAGCGGTTTGCCAAGCTTGTATCAACAACTTGTTGTTCATTTTGTGAGAGAATAATAAAACAATGATTGATAAAACTATGATTCGGTTTTCACAAAATATCGTGATTTGTCGGTAGCTCACAGATCAATTATTCATCTACTCGTCACTGAAAAATCACGGTATTTTGCTCAATCTCGTCCAATAATTGATAAATGTATGTATAAGGTATATATTTAATTCTCAAATAAATTCTTACGGCTAGAACATCAGTATAGCAATGTATTAGTATATATCACCGTAGAGACATTGGCAAACAAATGTTAATACAATATCATTTGTCCTGGACCGACAATGGAGTTTAGATTTCAATTTTTACTAATGTAGTGTTGTATTGTTACGTGAATCAATTATTTTGCCTTTTACCCGATAACTACTAGACCTTCCTCTTCTGGAGAACAGGATATGCATAATATTCGTCCATTCATGGGCATATGCTGATAAACATGATTCAATTTATGATTCCATGATAAAACATGACCACCTTCATCGCCTATGAATGAACAAGAATAACTATTTTTTTGTTGCAATCGCTTTAAATTGGGTAGCTCGCGTACACTTAGTGTTAGCAACGCTTATCAAATCCACAGACCGAAAAACGAATGAATGTGAGACATTGAACTACATATTTTACAATTTTAAGGATAACTAACTTCAGATCTGACAGCATAAAGATTTGCTATCACCACTATTTGTGTTTTCATGCGAATCGAGTTATAACTATAAACACGTTTTCAGGAATATTTTTCAAAATGGTAGCTACTTTAGCTGATCGGAGTCTGCAGAATGTCTCAGAAGAATCTGAAATAATGGAAACTTCTGGCTGCATTGACGGAGTTGACACCCGTCATCTTAAAATTGTGCAGCCATCTTGGGAATTGCATGAGCCAATTTGGTTCAACCGACTTCTATTGTAACTTGTTTTCACACATAACGTATGTATGTATGTAACGGTTGTTTCCTTTTTAATAGAGGAAGGTTTTTTCAACTCACGTCACTTTATTGACATAAGATAAAACAATACAGCTAAATCATATATATACATAGCTATTCTGGGGCGTTAATAAATGTCTTCATATCAGCTACTGAGATACATCTACTACAACGTCAATACATACCTGAAATTATCCAGTCAGGGTTTAGACATGACCAACATACAGCTGTGATGTTCACCTGAATATACATATCCATGAGTCATGAATCATGACACATTAAGCATGGTTCGCAGCTACTCTATGGTTGCTACAATATAGCTAATTTTGCAAGGGTAAATTGTTTCAGTTATCACATGGAATGGATTTTCATGATACGTTTAATGACTGTTCACTTCCACGAGTTAAGTTTTGTTATTTTTTGGAGTGTGAAAAATAAGTGACGGGGAAAACAATGCGCATCGTACCATGTTTTCATCACACGTTACTAAATCATATAAAAATAGCATAGATATTGTGTAAATTGAACAATCACCATCCTCTGGCATTTTTTATGAAATTGGAAACAAGGTATATGTTCTGGTATGTATGACGTGAAAAAGCACGTGAAAATATTGGAATGGACGATAGCTATAAGTTCATCCCATTGATATCCCATACCATACAAGAAAATTGAATATAGCTAAGGAATACCCATGAGTTACAATCAATTGCTCTGAAGACGGCCTCTGAGTTAACAGGTTGAAAGCTCAGCAGTTTCCATATGTTGCTATTTTTGGGTAGTGAGATCTCACTTTCATTCTCAACTGACAGTTTGTCAATGTAGGTATAGCTGTCATTGTCTACATTTAGGTAATTAAGCAACAAATAGGCACATTCTTGAATAAATTCATGGGATAGCATACACCTGAATTGCCTCTGGTGCAGGAGGCATTCCCTCCACTCGATCCTATTCACTCATTATTCAGGCGATGAGTAATTCAGTAAATTATATATAAATAATTAAAAATGAGAAGTCAGGGTTACAGAATATTCAGGGTATGCAAAGTGGACATGAATTGAAAACTCTGATGGTAATGGTAATCTCTATATCATATTATAATAGATAAATTCCTTGATGCTAAGTGTAAAAAAATCAAGTCTGCAATTCAATTAGTTTCTTCTCCCTTATTATTACAACATTAGTATTTTTTGAAGGACATTTATTTGTGTAACAACATCCTCTTGATCAGGTCAGCACAATTAGCAAAATTCAATCCTCTATAACAATTAATTTTATTTATCCGGCCGCATGGTGCTAATAATGCACACACAGTTCATGACATCCTGTAACCCATCTGCACAGGCATGGTCCAGATGGGAGACTGGGGCACATATCCCTCATTTTGAATGTCTTTTATCTTTGGTTTGAAGTTTCACTCAGAATGCAGCTAATACAGAAATAGCCATGACTGCCATCCATTATTGATCTAGCACATTGCATCACTTATTGCCTGCTTTGAAGCCTCAACACTGATAATATTGAGTCATGAGGGACAAGTCAGTGTTAAGGGGCATTTTTATTCAAAATGCAGGCATTTTTATTCTCCACCTATCTTATAGAGCTTGCTGCGCTGAGCTTAGTGGTACAATTTGTTTATCTCTCCAAGTCGCGCTCATAATATAGCTATTTGGCACTAGATGATGGTATGACTAGGAAACTGAGGCAAGTAGGGGTTTCATATCACGGTTCTGGTCTTTACATCACAAGGTGGGGTTTCACTATGTCAAATCTTGCTATTTCAAATGCTGCGCAGCCAGACGTTAACAAAGCATAGCTTTACGAGTATTTGTGGCAGGGAGAAAAAAAATCTTCACGACAAGCTCTAGAACACTAGCAGAAAACAAAAAATGCCTGCATACTCCCTTTAAGGCATACGCTGCCTTCGAAACAGGTAATAATTTAGGTACGTACCTCGTGATTACTGTGCTTGTATATTACATTCCTTGAATCAATGTCCCATATCATTACCATGTGATCATCTGACCCACTGACACAAAGTCGAGAATAGACCACAGCTTTACAAAATTGAACGCATGATACCCTATCTCCGTGTCCAACGAGTTGCCCTTGTAATCCAAAATCTTCGTGAGTTATATCAATAAGAAATATTGTATTTCTGCCACCAAATGCCAAAGTACCGTCGAGACTAATATCGCAAATAACACTGTTATACCAGTTAGGGGACGCGAATATATTTTTTACAGCCATAATATAATATAGTCAACAATGATTGAGCGTGCTTTATTTTCACCATAAGAATATCCCAGACGTGATAAATATTTGTTTCAATGATTTCAAAGAATAATCAATCTTTCGTGTTGTAGCTCATTTTAAATTTCAAAATAATATCCACGCTGCCGCGTACCGGATGTCCATCCTGTACCGGATATTAATGTGCGCAGAAAATAGTGCGAAAGTACGCGCGATTTGATTGGCGTTAGTGGTTATAACGCAGTACAAGCACTGGGAAAGGAAATTCCCGCGCTACCTCGTAGTTCGTTATTATCATATTGTAAAACACAAAGAAAAACTCGCCATTTGCTTGTATAACGTGATGAATAACGTGATAAGAAGATTTCGGCTATCTTCGATCTCGTATTTCAACCATGAGAATAATTTAACCAAAGAAACAAAACAGTCACTCCTCGGAACTGAATTTTAAAAATTAGTTTATTTACATTATTTACATTATTTATGCACATTTACTTTAATATAAATGTACTTAAGTAGGTATATGAAATAAGAATTCCTTATTTATTGAATGTATATTTTTCTCAAATCAGAAAAAATCGCTTCAAATCGTCGGTCACTGGTCAAAGCACTACATATAATCTGTATTAGTATGCACCAAAGCATTGTCTATTACTAACCCAGCATTTTGATTGGCTACTCAACTGTTGTCTATTCGTAATAGACCCCGGTTGAGTTTAACGCAAGAAGTTAAAGCGTAAAAACAAAATATAAGATATGTCCATATTGTCTTCCTTGCACTAATGTTAATATAAGTTCAATAAACCACACGAATTTTGTCTTCCTTGCACTAATGTTAATATAAGTTCAATAAACCACACGATAAGTAATCTCGAAACATGTCTGTTTTTAAAAAATTCGTGTGGTTTATTGAACTTAAAATATAAGATATTTTTACGATGAATACTGTGTTTTCAGAGTGATTTAAAAATGATTTTTGAGAATCTATACTAAAATAATTAGACAATTTTGTCTCTCAGCGAATAGTCAACTATGAGCGACTATTCGCTCACATGAGCTCCTCGACATCGTTGATTGTGAACTGTTAATTGATTGTTAATTCGCCACTGGCGTGTGTCCCTCGTCGTTTTGAAACTGATTAATTAACGTTATAATGTGACGCCCGACGACAGTAAACCGACAGAAACGACTGTGTACTGCATTATGTAGTGAAATTTGAAATTAACATTTTACACTTGGACTGGTCGTATTTTACAACATTTGAAACTAACAATACATTGCAGTGTGGTACATTCCGCTGTACGAATTCCCATAACATACGATTCTTGTTTACTACAGAATACTGAGCTGTGGGCAACATCAAACCTGCCAGCGACATGTTCAATAAAGCAATCATAATGCTCAGAGACAACAATGTCATCAGGCGCGCTGCAATGTGCTTGATAGATCTGGGAAATTTCCTGTGATGTACCATATCGCTCAAAACCAATAAGATTTGATCCAGGAGGACATTCAGACCAAGCATCTCTAAACAAAATTAGGAAGCTATATTATATGTAAGTGTAAGTATAGGCCCATAGGGGGTAATTTTTCGACCCGGAAAATCGAGGAGGAATTAATGAGGTCGAAAAATCGAGGATCATTAGTTATTAGCAAAATTTTGTGGACCATTAGTTATTCGTAAAATTTTGAGGAGTCAATTCATATTTTGTTGCGATGCAATTAGTATTCAGTTTGAAGCGATGTTTTGGAAGTAATTGTACAGTCATTATAACAATGTACTAAAAGAGTGATATATAGTTTGTAGTTTTAGTTTTAGTTACACTAAATGTAAATTATAAATATTAAACTTAAAGTTCAGTATTGAACTTTGGAAGTATTGAAAGTTGGATTCCTCGTCACTATAATGAAACCATTTTGTGCCAATGTAAAATCATCCGTTTCCCCTTTGTATGAGTTTTCCTCCACGTTCTTTGGTTTTTTGCACTGTAAATTAAGTCTGATTTGCTTCAAGTAGTTGCCTCGTTCTTCCTTATTCATACCATATACTTAGTCAAGATGATTAGCCAAACGAGCAAGGTTTACACTCTTACAACCCAACACTGGACAATTCCTTTGCATATACGACCCATTATTACTTCGTAAAACTGATCAATGTCAGTACGAGGAAGATACTTTAATAGGTCCGAACAAGCGCGGTGTCTTGGGTATCATGGTTATAAGGCTATGACGGCTTATTTATCATTCGGGCCACCGGGCCTCGAAAAAGGGCCTTCATCGGGCCAAAAGAGCCATCCGGGCCTCCACGAGGGCCATTCGGGTAAATGTACGCAAGCGAATGCGAGCTTATTCATCAACCGGGCCATCGAGCCTCGAAAAAGGGCCACATCGGGTCATACGGGCCACAAGGCCCGAATGGTCTTTTTGGCCCGATGTGGCCCTTTTTCGAGGCCCGATGGCCCGGTTGATAAATAAGCTCGCAGTCGCTTGCGTACATTTATTTACTAAAATTTATATTAGCTGTACATACCCTCCGAATGACGGCCAATCAGCTACTGAAAGCCATTCAGAACTGTAGCTATACATTTCTTGAGGAGCTAG